>CAJDSM010027895.1:18706-30249 GCA_903981925.1 Ostrea lurida
CAGCATTCCCTATCTTTTTTTTTCTTCAAATGACCACTTAATCAAACTTTTCTAAGAGGGTGATTAATACCTGTATTTTTGAAAACATCTACTTGACCTTGACGTGGACATGATATTTGTACTGAAATAACAGGCAAAGTGTTTCTTCTCCACGTCAAGAAAAGAGTTAAAAGCAGATGGCCATTGTGTTACATACAATAGTAGTAGTTTTTTTCATAGAAGGTACCAAAACTGTAAATATAGTAATAGCTTTGAATTTCCCAAAGGAATTGGCTTAAAATCACCACATTTTTGTGATAAAAACGAAAATTCGTTTATAGAGCACAGGCTGGACCAAGAAGATGTTATAAAAATTCGAACCTTCCTGGCATCATATCTAAACTGACAAAAATAAAATTGGTCCAAGCCTGTGCTTTATAACAATTTTTTCGTTTTTATCACAAAAATGTGGCGATTTTAAGCAAATTCTTGCATTTTATGATATTTCATGATGTTTGGGGCATTAAATCTTGGATACACAACGTAAAACTCCAAACTTTTACCACCCTGATAAACTATCATACATGGGGTATCATTTTTGCAGAAAATAATTTGTTGAAATTTCACTTTAATTTTTACCATTTTACAGGGCAGATTTCCACCCTTCGTGGGCCTACTCCTTTCATACAGAAGACTGCTAAAGGGACATGGACACGTTTTAAACTAAAAAAGTTCAAATTTAGATGCCAATTTTGATGTTTGAAATGCTTATTCAATGTTATTCTAGTGGTCAGCAAAAAATTGTGAAAGTCAGTTCTTGAGTTATAAGTAAGATACAGCGGTCACAAATCTTCGCAATGTAACAAGGCTCGAGCCTTGTTTATGTTTACAAAAAGATTGCTTCGTAGAAAATATCATATTTAAAACAATATGAGATGTGAGAAACACTAGACACGTTTAATTGTGTTTAGAAGTGAACTTCCTAATTTGAAAAAAATCTGCTTTAAATGGAATGTTTAGTAGCCTATTCAATATATACATATGTAAGCAAATCATGGCTCGGGCCTTGTTACATAACAAAGAATTGTAAGTGCTGTATCTCACTTGGAATTCAACAGATGACGCTAAAAATTTTACTGACCATTAGAAATACCTTAGTAAAGCATTGTATTATTAAAAGTGGCAATCAAAAATTTGAACATTTTTAGTTCAAAACGTGTCCATGCCCCTTTAATGTTTGCGTGCAACGACCATTTTCTTTGGTTTTTTTGTTTTATTGAATTTAGAAACGTGGTTTGTGGGGTTTTTTGTTTTTTGTTTTTTTGGGTTTTTTTTTTTTTTTGTTTTTTTTTTTTGGTTTTTTGTTTTTTTTTTTTTTTTTTTTTTTTTTTTTTTTTGTTTTTTTATATATATTAAAAAGATTTTTATGCAAGTTGCTACGAGTCAGTTTCATTATATTCAAATTTTCTTCTCTTCGTTTTCTCTCTTTTTTAAAGATTGAAGAATCTTGTTAAAATTGTTAAATTGTACATGAATTAGATCTCCGGCACATTGAATGCAATTTCAACCAATGAAATAAATTAGAATTTTCGTGTCATTTTTTTCTACCATTCACAAAGAAGAGGAAGTGCATTTTCCGAAGACTAAAATACATGTACTTCAGCTACATGTACATGTATTTATGTAAACATCTAAGTTAGAATAAAGATAACATACAGAACAATAGTACTAGAAAAGAGAAAATGAAATGTGATCACCGTCTACCATAGATACACAGAAATGTCAAAAACTCCAAAATGTCTCTTGGAATCTACAGGTGGCGGACGATCTCTCTCTCTCTCTCTCTCTCTCTCTCTCTCTCTCTCTCTCTCTCTCTCTCTCTCTCTCTCTCTCTCTCTCTCTCTCTCTCTCTCTCTTCTCTCTCTCTCTCTCTCTCTCTCCTACTTAGAAATCATATGGGAAATAACATTAATGATTATAAACAAATACAAAATATGGCATCAAGCTACTGAGTCTGTTGGTATTAATATGTAACCGTAACATTTATTGGGGGGTAATTATAACACTCAATTACTATATTGGGCAATAAAGCATAATAATAGACAATTTGGTAACGTTATTGTTGTAATCTGTCGTCACTCCGTCACAGTAATTGGGATAGCAGCGCTTAGAAAGAAGAAATACGATGTAAATTTCGCGCGTACATACAATAGCATGACAGAACTACACAGCGAACTCCTCACCAATATTCTCTCAGATTTACAATTGGTTTGTGTTGTGTAACTTTTTTTCATCAATCCAAAATCTCTGATTGATATTTGAAAACAATGACGGCATTCATTTACTTAGAAAATGTTCTGGAACTTAAACCTATGTTTTAAATCATTAGACGATTCACGATTTCTTTATGAAACATATACACAAGGGTTTACTTTAAATTTTTTTGTATTTCAATTTTGATAATAACACGGCAAATTCATTAAGTCAATATTTTGTTTCCGATTCAAATTGAGCTTATTCAATATCAAGCTCATAAGAAGCTAAAAAAATAATAAAAATTAACCAAGACAAACAAACCTCCAAAAAATTTTAAGCGATGATATACACGCAGTTAAAGCACATTTGGTACGTACGATTCTATGGTGAAGATTCTCAAAGTCTCTATCGGTGATTGTCCCATTAACATGAAGCCGTCCTCTGCCCGTGGGATAAAATTCCTTCTTATTAGACTTAGAATTGTGATTCCCGGAAGTGACAGACTTTGGCGCCTTTTCTACAGCTATCGTCTGCTTTGCGGTACCTCGTTTCCAATCACTTGGGAACATTGTTGCTCTGCGCAATATTCTCAGCAATGAAGACATTGTCTCACCTGGTGGCTTTTCTTATATATTTGCTTCCACTCTGACCAGGATGATCAAAAAGCACATTCAGGACCACGTGATTTCTTCCCTGAAGATCTCGTCCAATGCGCCCATAGTTAGTGTTTTTGGTGGTTTACACATGGTATATATATGAAGTAAAACAGTATTGATTTCCAACTTTCCTCGAGAGAGTTAGGTCATTTAGAGAAGAAAAGACACGACCGATATTGCCTAATTTCACGATATCAACTCCTCTCTCTCTGCCTTGCTTTTGCTTCGGAGTGGTAGCCTGAGTTCAGCTAAATTTGATGCCGTTATTTTTTGGAATTTTGCAACTGATTTTAAGAGGCAGACTTAATCTGATTGATGGGTTACCGTACGGACGGCGATCAATCATTACTCTCCAGCCCAGTTCTTCAGGTTTTCTGTTGACAAATCTAAATACTGTTGCCTTTTGATTAAAAGCCACTCGACGCTTCCTTCTCCAAATAAAGCAGGCCGTCACGTTATTATGTAAATGACACAGTGCTCGATGAACATCAAACAAATACAGGAATTCAAAAATACAAGTATCTCTTGAATTTTTCGTGTAGATTGCAAAATGAAAGAACCATTGCTTAAATCACAATTCATACACGTGATGTGTGAAATTCTTATTTTTTTTTTAAATGGTTAAAAAATATCACCCATTTGATGCTTTAATCACACGTTGTTTACTTGAATAAGAAACTGGTTTATTTAAACATATGTACGATGTAAACTACATTCCCGATATGAATGGACTAAACTAATAATATTTTTTTTTAAATCCACGCAATGAAAAAACATTTAAAAATCGAATATAAAAGTACATGGCTTGTAAATATTTTGAATTCTATATGTGTTTCGCTTTTCCCATTGAATATCGTACAGTGAAAATCCACACGAAAATTTCAGCAAATCTCATGCCTGGTAGGGCAGTGAAATCCTCATTTTCTGCAGGGGCTTACTTTTTATGGATTTCGTGAGTTTAAAAAAAAACAACATTAAAATATATCGAAACACAAAATATATTGACGATTCAATGTAAAGAAAACATGGTCATACATGTAGTACATGTTAAGATTTTTGTCTTTATGCACCAATAGTCCTGGCTATTCCGGTAAATGGTTGCATTGTGTCGTGGAACCTTACGTGTGGTATACCTGAATTAGGTTCCGGTGACTTAAAGACAATAACACTTCTCTTGTGAACTTTATTTAGAGGGAAGTTAATTGCTTTGCATTACATCATTTTATGCGCATGCGTGAGATACATTTTATTGATTTCATCAAATGCATGATACATTCGTATTCTACTGTCCTCAATAAATAGGTTCTACATGTACACAAAAAATCAACCAGTGGAGAATTATACATATTTTGGAANAATGCATGATACATTCGTATTCTACTGTCCTTAATAAATAGGTTCTACATGTACACAAAAAAACAAAAAATCAACCAATGGAAAATTATACATATTTTGGATATTATTTAAACAATAAAATGTTTTCTTTGTTGGTTTATTGGGTAAAGAAGTAAACTAAATTTGTAGCATTGCATANTTGGTTTATTGGGTAATGAAGGAAACTACATTTGTAGCATTGCATAAAAAAATCATTACCCGCGTTTTTCATCACCCAATACACCAACAAGTNTTCATGCATTTTCTAAACATATAAACTATATGTAATTAATTAAGTACTGAAATATATTGTTANTGCATTTTCTAAACATATAAACTAGATGTAATTAATTAAGTACTGAAATATATTGATTATTTCGTTACTGTAAACGGAACAGCCAATTCAACTTTTGACCATGGAATCGCTCCATATTTGATAATAACCATGCGGACAGGTGACACTACAAAACCGGATCCAACTAGTTTGCAACAAACATGTATCTATTGGATGATAAACGTAATGTCAATCTCAAAAGAAAAAAATATTCAGTGAATGTAAATATTTTGGTTTATTTCATTGACTGGCATTTGAACTCTATTTTTCTTCATTCTTCGATGTGTTTCACCGAGTTTCTTAGTGTAAATAGTAATAGATATTTGTTGATCCAAAACATGTTCGGGTTCAAGATCCTCAATAACAAAGGAAGTTCCCGGGAGCTTTATGAATTATAATTCATTAGATAAATCCGACAGAATGTCGATTCCGAGGAATATCACTGATAGCGATGCAGTATCCTCAGTTACTACACAAACAAGGTTCATTAAGTGCAGAGAAGAAAACAACTTTGACAGAACAAAGTTTACAGTCCTTCTAAGCAGTGCAAATCAGTTCCTCTGTGATTCTTAGTTTATCAAACGTCATCCTATGCGCACTGACGTCGACAAAGTGTTTAATAAAGAGGGAAATGGGTTCTTTTTATGTTGATTGGGATTTTAGGAGGTATCGAGGGAAATGTAGGATAAAAACATGACCAACATATTCTATTAGACGATCATAATTGATCGTTCATTCCCCAGTAAGTAAATTACAAGTGGGTATAAACGCCTTGGCTAATCAAGTATGTATATCAGATTTCTTCTAGTATGTCTACGTCTGGTTTGTGTTTATTTCTTTAAAAACAGCTGTTTTGATGCTTTTTAAGGACCATCTCTACACTGCACACAAATGAACTGGTAATTCTAAACAAATTGAGTTATCTGCCCTTAGATCTAAATTGATTGATTTATTATTTGTTGTTTTTCGTCCCGTCGAGAATATTTCACTCATATTGGGACGTCACCGTTGCCGTGAAGGGCTGCAAATTTAGTCCTATATATCTAAATTGAAATATACAGTAATATTGTAGGTAATACCAAATTCTTAATCAGTTCAAACATTTGTAACATGTCAGTAGGTTAAGATAAGCTAACTGAACTCTTCATTGGCATATTTTGTTTTGATTCAAGTGAGCAATGTTGATTTCTTTTCATCAATACTTCATTTTTCCTGGGGGTAAATGACCCGTACCATATATTAAACACTACTTAGATAAATTGAATATTTTAAACACCATAATGTGATTTAATTCTCTCAGTGTCTGGTCCAGTGGTTCTTGAGAAGAAGATTTTTAAATGATCTCACCTCATGGTTGCATTTTTATTATGATATATTATTACATTTTGATCTCCCCTTTGATGGGGGTCTGGTCCTTCATTTGAACAAACTTGGATCCTCTTCACCCAAGGATGATTTGTACCAAGTTTGGTTGAATTTGGTCCAGTGGTTCTTGAGAAGAAGTCGAAAATGTGAAAAGTTAACGGACAGACAAACAGACGGACAGACGACGGTGATAAACAGTGATCCAGTGATTCTGGAGAGAATATTTTCCTATATATCAGCATGTAAAATTTTGTTCCCCTGCTGTTGCCCCATGCTACCCCGAAGACCATGATCTGAACGAACCTGAATCTACTCTATATCAGGAGGCTTTCAGGCAAATGTCCACTCTTTTGGCCCAGTAGTTCTTGAGAAGAAAAATTTAAAAGATTTTCCCTAATATACATACATGAATATATTCGCATGGAAAACTCTATCTCCTACTGTGGCCCCACTATACCAAACTTAAATTTGCACAATGTCAGGGAGCTTTCATGTAAATGCCAAGGGGTATTATATGGCCCAGTGTTTGGTAAGGTTTTTAAATGACCTCACCCTTTTTTGCAATTTTGTGATTATCTCCCCTTTAAAGGGACCATGACCTTTCATTTGAAGAAACGTAGATTTCCTTCACCCAAGGATGGTGTGTACCAAATGCGGTTGCAATAGGCACAGTGGTTCTGAGGAAGAAGTCTGAAGTGTGAACAGTTTACACATAGGCGGACGATGGACAACGGCCGGTCAGAAAAACTCACTTGAGCTTTCATCCAGGCTTGGCTTTCTCGAAAAATTCTCAAAACTTAAGTTTGCATGAATTTTCGTCTGTTTGAACAGTCAAACTTTGAGTTAAAACTCAGATTTAAGTCCAAGTTTTGACTGAAGATTGTTTTGCGAAATCCAAGCCAGGTGAGCTAAACAAAAATTTTGGCATTACAATAAATACATCTTAAAATGGTATAAACTACATGTATGGAATTGTAAAATATTTGCTCGAAGGAAAATCAGGAAATGCAAGAGGCGGAAAAGATTTTTCTTGTGTACGCATCTACAACTTGATTTTCACTTATCAAAGGAGCTGAAAGAATTTAATTTTACGTTTTTGAATCGAGGGATGCGTCAGTGCGCATGCTGCCGAATACAAATAGATAGAATTTATACTCTAAAAAGTTTCCAGTTCGTTACTATAAAACGACATGTAGTGGCGTGGTTAACCGGCTTACAAGAATGTACATGAACTTAAAATCCAGTGCCGAGCTTACGAGATTCTGGCAAAGAATCGCACAGCGCTCCAGCCTTGTGAAAAGCAATGTTATACCTGGCGCGAACTGGCAATCACAATAATGAGTATAATCTTAATTATGTTCCGTGATGTCTTCTCTCCTTACACATGGATTGCATAGAAGCATTTTCTACATTTTTGGCTAATAATCAATGTTAAAATATGACCCAACCACGTGGTTGAGATATGGACGACAGAAAACCTTTTGTACATTGGGGTCTTTTTTTTTAGTGTTGAAATATGATCAAGTACCTGACTAAGATTTGGAATGCACAGAAAAAAAATCATAAATCAGGGGTAATTTTTAATATGATCCCACCAATTAATCGAGATTTGGATTGTACAGAAAACTAAGGTCAGGTTGAAATAGGACCCCCAAACTACTTGACTGAGATGGGGTTGCACAAAACGTTTTGTTTATTTTGAGCCGATTTTCAATTTTGAAATATGAAGCCATCATTTGACCATGCAAAATATGGACTGTACAGAGCGGTTTTTGTACATATGGGACATTATTTCAATGTAGAATTATTTGACTGAGATATGAATTGCACAAACTCATTTTGAATATTTGAATATGTTGAAATACGACCCCTACCACTTATCCGAGATGGGGACTATGTAGAAAGATTTTGTACATGTAGGGTTATTTTTCTATGTGGAAATTTTACCCCACCAAAAATTATCCTTCAGGGTAATTTTCAACAAGGATCAAACTTTCACGTTCGGGAGGGTAGTTGATTAACGGTCTTGGTAAATTCTCAACGTTGAAAATTTATCACACATCTGTTGAAAAAAAAATGACCTATCGAATCGTTTTTATCGGGGTCACTAACGAAGCGCTAACGAACTTCTTGAAAATATGCCGATATAGTGTTGGAATTCCTATCTCCATGTGTTTTCAAAAATGAATTTTCTGTTTATATTTACTACTGTCATTTTGCTGGAATAACAGCCATACTATATTCATCAAATGGCATCCCAAGAAAATTGGCAATGTCATGCAATAAGCCTCACATCAATACCGTCTGCAAAGTAATTAAAAATGCAGACCTGTCCTCACCTTTTGAAGACAACACAGGAGTGCGACAAGGATGACTGTTATCATCTTTGATATTCTGTCTTGTGATTGATTGGGTAATGAAGACAAGTATGGACCCACCCAGAGGCATACAGTGGACCCTCCTGACAAAGCTTGAAGATCTAGACTTTGCAGATGACATCACTCTTTTGTCACAAACTCAAAAGGACATGCAGAAAAGACAGAAAGACTCTCCAGTGTTGCCAAAACTACAGGATTGAAGATCAATGTGGGGAAAACAAAGAGCCTGCGTGTGAATGTCACACGGACAAGCACCTATCACAGTCTATGGACAGGTTATAGAGGATGTTGACCAGTTTATAGAGGATGTTGACCATGTGATAGAGGATGTTGACCACTTTTCCTATCTGCGCAGCACTGTCAGCAAGCCTGGAGGGCAGATGAAGATGTAAAGGCAAGGATTAACAAGGCCAGGAGTGCGTAGCAATGCTCAGCCAAATGTGGAGAACGAAGCCACCAAGCTACGATCTTTGAACACTGGTGTAAAATCTGTATGCTATATGGCTCAAATCTTGGAAGCACACAAAGAGTATTGACAGCAGATACAGGTTTTTGTCAATACTTGTCTGCGCCGTATCCTGTTCATCAGATGTCTAAAGCGCATCACTAATGATGAACTGTGGAGCAGAATAAAGCAGGGTCACTGAAGAGACATAATTTGTCGAAATGCGCATCTGGTGCATCAATTGGTACCGTATATTATTTATATCATATCAATCAAAGCATCCAAAAGTGGAACTGGTTTGGGCACACCTTTCGCGAGGTCCGGATCACATCCCACGCCATGCACCCACAGGGGAAAAGAGAGGAAGACCTGACAACACATGGCGAAGAACTTTCCAAGCAGAACTCAAGGACAGTGACATGCCCTGGAGTGAAGCGAGGAACAGCCCAAGACAGAGGACGGTGGCGGTCCTTGTGAAGGCCCAGAGCACCGGGCGGAGTGAAGAGACTAAGTAAATACATGTAATATTCATCAAGATCCATGCGCGCATTTTATTAACGACACGCATTCACGAGGAAATGGATACCATTAAGTTTTATCAAATTTGTAAAAATAATAAAGGCAAAAACATTGGGAATGTAGATACATGACTGTACTAATTATAAATAAAAACTGGCGAAGTTAACATCGTGTTAAACGTAATCATAATTTTAAAAAAAAACTATACAAAATAAGTGTAGGGCAACACGAACTTCCGACCAAAACGAAGGTAGGGTCAGTCGCCATGGAGGAGTAAGCAATCATCTGCTGACCGGTCACATCCGCTGTGAAGAGTCATCAACTTACACTAAATGATTGACAAAAATATTCAGATCCGGGAGCAGCCGATCCATTTGTTATTTTGTTAGAAAGTGCGCATAGGGAGAAGAAAATCATTTTAAGTATTTCCACAAAAATGATATGTATACAAGTCGTGAATAAATGAAATCTAGAAGTGTTAATAACTGTAATCACTACATTTCATTCTTATTCATTATTCAAACAAATATTATGAATTTACGAATCTGTACTTTGTCTTTACAACAAGTACTCCCAAAATGGCAGTGTGTAAAAATTATGGGATTCTGATATCATTCGAGCAAATGAATAGATAAAAGTACGTTATTTTGGTTTGAATATGCTGCGGCTGCAAATATTAGTAATTATATATATTTCATTTATTTCATGGCTGAACTCTGCAAGTCCAGCAAATGATATCGCCATCATCACGTGACATAGGTCCTAGTTATGGCTTGCATTCTTGTTACATTATCAACGTTTCTGAAGCTTAAATTGTTTGGTTTCTGCAATCTAATCTAATAATCGTATTTGCTTCATTTGCATATTATCATAATTTAGAAATTAATTTTGCTTCCTCATTGCAATTTGGCTTATGCATGAGCGGATTTAGGATTTCAGCATGCAGAAGGGCGTGGAAAAAAATATAATAGGAGATAAGGATATGTTAGTCGTTTTTGTATATTGCTTTGGGAATAGCTGAGAATATCTCAAGTTATAGCTGCTGATTTGAAAATCAAAATCATCTTGTTACATAAAGTTATCAATGCATACCCTCTGTAATATTTCTTTATTTTAGTATGGATCTTTATTTTAGTTTCGTTCTTTATTATAGTTTGCTTCCATTCATCCTTAGAGATAAACAGTGTTGTGTGCCATGTACGGTTATGTTTTAGCGTAATCAATTTTTGCGAGATCGTGGGTCATGAATTACTGTATCAGCGCTATATCAGTAGTGTGCTATAATATTAGATATCAAATTATAAATTACCTATATATTGTAAATTTCATATGAATATATACTACAGCAGAAATATTTGACAATAATCTGCATAACATATATGGTTGTGTATTCTATAAATAGTATTCATTTTAAAGATATTACAAATCAAATGCTACAATATTAACTGTAACCATATGTAACCAATTATTTTTTTTTTTAAAAATGAATACAGAAGAAGATACAGAAGCAGAAGAAGAAGAAGAAGAAGAAGAAGAAGAAGAAGAAGAAGAAGAAGAAGAAGAAGAAGAAGAAGAAGAAGAAGAAGAAGAAGAAAACCAAACAAAACAAAAAACAAGAACAAGGTAACGCATGCGTGGCATCCCCTCGCAACACTAGATTTATAAACAATAGTCAATAGTGACCTTGACCTTGAAAATAAATAGAGTTCATCTTCTCTCCATGAGCAACATATTTGGACGATTTGATGTTTCTCTGATGAATGCTGTGTCTTCTATCTTGTTCACAAGAATTTTAGACAACAAGCAATAGTGATCACCATGAATAGGGTTTCATACTACAATCCACTGGGCGATTCAGATTTAACGTCGTTAATCTGTCGTATTCTGAGGGATCCCAGTTTTCGAGAATTCATTTTTGTGCACAGTGACTTTCACACTTACATGACGCTCTATTTTGGGCATGTTTTGTTCAATGAGTGAGTAGCGTGCAGAGGCATCTATTAATAGAGATACTAACAAAAATGGAAGTATTATAGCGAGGTTTAGAACATAACTTAAGTAAATAGGGAATGTAAAAAAACAAAAATATACGAAGTAGGATAACGCTACTTAGATTAGGTGAGACAGCTTGCGAAATAGATCTTTAAAAAGTGGAAGGAGATGAAACGTATTCCAAGTCCTCTGTTGATAGAACTGTTGATAGAACTGTTGAATCTGGCGAAATGCCACAGAAAATT
>CAJDSM010027896.1:2775-16059 GCA_903981925.1 Ostrea lurida
ATGGAAAGCCAAGCATAAGACAAATGAAATAGCCTCGGCTATATTCGGGCTACTAATTCACGTATCTTATTACTTCCTTTATTATTCCCTTTCTGTCTTAAAGTATTACCTGTTGCTGCATTGAGCTTCGACCGTAAAGTGATCTCAAGAATCCAGATCCCCGGCTTATATACCCTTGGGGCATTCTATTCAAAGGGGGTGACGGCTGGGTTATTATATCTTTATTATAGTCCTTATCTTTAAAGTTACATTGAACATATATTGATTCATTACCCTATCATTATAGTCTTTATCTACAAAATGTAACAAAGAACAAATATTACACTTACAAACAAACCAGCATACAACAAATAATAAACTCTTTACAATGAGCTTTTGTCGTGAATTAGAGCTTTTTGTGAATCCTTTCAAACGTATTAGATAGAAGATTGTATGATTAAAAGTAAAAAAAAAAACGAAAAGAAAAGAAAAAAAAACAGAAAAAAAATTATTGGGGAAACCCTGTATCAATCCATTTGAAGCAGAAAAGCGGATAACTCCTCTCTTCGTACTGCAAACCATGTGGATACATATATGAAACTAACTGGTGTTTGAATGACCCGTGTGATATTTTTATCCTTCTTAAACGTATGAATATGGAAATATGAAAGGGATAAACTGTGTAAACATATTGAGTGTCAATGAAAAATTAAATATTTAATCTAAAATAAGAAAATATACATATATATGATTGATATATTGTCGTACACAAAATCTTTATTGCAGTGTAGGGTTCTTTCAAGTATTAGACATTTTAAAGAAAAATTAGAAAAGTTAAAAGAACATGTTTTTAGAATGCTAAGTAATTTACCCCATGCAACATTGTCTGTCCTGTAGTAAATGGTAATGTGACGTATACTGAGGACGTCCTTTAGGTCCACTCTCCATATGGCTCCCTGTTGATTGTTAGCCGATATGGCACACTGCCCTCCACTCCAGCTGAGGTTAGATTTGAGTCCATCTACAGCATTACTTGCATTGAATGTGGCAACACCTGGATGGTATTGATAAAGTTGCCAAGCCGGTTTCTTGAGAGCAATGTTGTCTGTAGAAAAAAAATAAATATATAGGATTATCAAACAGATAACCATACAATTATTATGCAGCAATAGGATTTTTACGTGGGGACTTTACAGTAAAACACATTTACGGAAGACATTCAAGCTAACGGCATAATGATTTCATTCCCCAAGAATTTAAAGTGTACTTTGAACTATACACATCAATTTATTTATGGGAATCATATCGCCTCTTCCGGCATTTGGCTATCAGAGCTTAACACTCTTTAAAGGGGCATGGACACACTATGCACTAAAAATGTTCAATTTTTAGATTGCCAGTTTTAATGTTTACAACGCTTGACTAAGTTATTTCGAATGGTCAGCAAAATTTGAACGTCACTTATTGAGTAACAACGGACATACAGCACTTACAATTCTTCGTTATGTAAAAAACTCCAGACATGTTTGTTGCTTTCATATATTGATAAGCTACTAAAAATTCCATTTAAAAGCAGATCTTTTTCAATTATAAAAGTGTAATTCCATTACATAATTAAACGTTTCTAGTGTTTCCATTATATTATATTGTTTTAAACATGGCATTTTCTACGAAGCAATCTTTTTGCCAACATTAATATAAACAAGGTCTTCGAGGTTTGTTTAATAGCACGATTCGTGAGCGTTGTTTTTCCTTGTAACTAACACTGCTTTCAAAGTTTTGCTGACCACTGGAAATAACTTCATTACGCATTTTAATCATCAAAAATGCAAATATAAAATTTAGTTCAAAACGTGTCCATGTCCCTTTAATGCTTTGCAAAAACAAAATGAAAAGACAGTATTCCCCTTTTATAATGCCAACATTCGTACCTCGGAGAATTTGGCATTGCAACGGAGGGGGTATTGCGGTGTATATTAGGAGGTTACATGCGGGAGGAGGGTGTAAATGTACAACTGTTGTTAGATATCATATATATTTGATTATGGTAGTTTGATCAAGAGAATAGCGTCACTAAGTACTATTATTGGTCCAATATTTTTGTCAAACAATTATTCACCAAATAATGCAACGAATGTAATTCGCGATAATAAAATATAAAGGCAAAGATAAGGAACGGTGATCAATTTGGCAATACATGTACTCGGATTTCAGCTAGATTTGAACTCAATAAATATAAACTACATAGCTATTATATATTCCTAACTTTACTTACAGGTTTACCGACGGATTGCTTAAGCCTGTTCACAGTGGCGATAATTAGCGGGGTGAATATAGCGGTATTTGACCAATGTGTACCTGCAATTATGCTGGCCGATGGTGGTGTGCGGGGGATAACTGTATCTTATCATGGGTGAACTGAAATTATAAATTCGTAGCTTTGCTGAAACAAAACGGTTATACGGTGGCTATAATGACGTTGTTTGCGATTACAAATGATCACTAAGTCATATGTTGACTGATTTGTTCCATACCTTTTGTTCGACTGTCATTTTCGTACTAGATTTGACGACGGGTAGCTCCGTTTATTTTGTTTCGACTACGGGCTCACGACGGGTGTGACCGGTCAGCAGAGGATGCTTACTCCTTCATGGCACCTGATCCTACCTTCGTTTTTGTCGAAGGTACGTGTTGCTCGATTTTGTATGTGTTTTTTGGGACTGTGATTAATACATTGTTGCTTCGCCTTTTTATATTTATAGAAAGTGTTTTGTTTCTTGTAAAGTAAATTAAAAAAAAAACCCATACATTATATGCAATGACGGGTATGCTGTATTTTACAGATCAGCTAAATACAATCACTCATATTTACAAACGATGGAGACTCATAAGGCGATCGACTAATATAATATGTTTTTATTGTTTAAAATACAACATATAACCTGTACATTGCTGTAGTACTTACTAGTACACACTTCGTTTCAAAAGTCGATTAGAATGAATAATAGGTATTACCTCTTCCAATAAAAGTCCAATTCATGACACTGGTACGTTTATGAAATACATTTACATGTATAATTCGATCTTTTTAATATCATTCTACCCATGTCAATTATAGCAATATGATGCAGTAATGGCAATTAGTAAATTATTCATGATTTACAGGAATCTTTGTTCGACTTCATTGTGGCATATCGCAGGATGAATTCTAACTGCAATAATGTAGTCCTGACCGATTTTTTGTTTGATTTTGACATTTTTTGGAGAATACTGCAATATTTTAGGATCCTCGCAATAGTGCAAAATATGTTGCAAAGTACAGATGCGACAACCTCTAACCTCTCTTAAAACGGCCGTAGAACAGTTTTTATGACCGCTTTAAATTAACTTTGAACAGTTCAGCTGACTGCTCTAGATTTGTTATACGACCGCTCTAAGTTAACTTTGGATAGTTCTGCTGACTGCTCTACAACTGTTCTACGACCGCTAAAAGTTAACTTAGAACAGTTCTGCTGACTGCTCTACAACTGCTTTAAGTTAACTTAGAACAGTGCTGCTGACTGCTCTAGAGCTGCTCCACGACCGCTCTAAGTTAACTTAGAACAGCTCTGCTGACTGCTCTAAAGGTGTTCTACGACCGATCTAAGTTTACTTAGAACAGTTCTGCTGCCTGCTCTAGAGCTGCTCTACGAGTGCTCTAAGTTAACTTAGAACATTTTTGCTGACTGTTCTAGCATGGATGGATCTATCTCTCCCTTTTGTTTTTATCGTGACCCAAACTGTTATTTATGTGGAGAAATATCATTATGTATAGAATTATAGCTAAATAAACCCTTAAAATAACTTTTAAACCCTCAAACCCAAAGCCCCACTTGGACTTCATCCTAAAACTCTAACCAGCGACGTACATGTATAGCAGGTCATCATTTTCAAAGCCCCCCTGACTTCGGGGGACAGGAATCTTGCTAACTCCCACGGTGATATACGTTAATTGTTTAATAACGACATATCTAAAACGCAGTAGTATCCCCCTCATGTAAAGCTCTGTTCCTTTACTGGCTATTGGATTTTTTTAGGCTTTTTCTACAAAATTATTTTTTAAGGTTTCAAGCATAAAAGACAAAATCAAAACAGAGGTGGGGTTCCAGAAAACATCACATTAAATGTTGGAGCAATGAGACCCCATTTAATGGAGTGCATTCACAACGGAAATTTCTGTAAATTCCCATCATTTACTGGCAAGCGTCAGCAGCCAGTTGAATTCACAGTTAACATAAACTTTTTTTGTTGTTGCAGAATTCCTGAATATGGATTGAATTGTACAACTGTCGTCAGTGGTTTCATCAACGATGTCAAAATTCAACACAATGAAGAAGGAAAAAACAATCCAATGTATGGATTGTTAAAGCTCTTAATTTTTTTTTTGCTGCAAATATTAAAAATAGTAAATATATAGTAATTATAGATCACTCGAAAGTCACAAAACATGGAAAATATACATTTTCAGAGTCATATTTTCAAACTTTGATTTGTCCGTGTTTTGTCAAAATTTGTAAAACACGGACGATTCAATACCAGTGATTTGTCACGGATTCACGGTTACAGTTGCATAAATATATAAAGTATTTTCTATGCGTAGAAATTTTAATCATCCGTGTCGATTGTATTTTTTTTTTGAAAGTCACAGAACACGGAACAATACGTTTTTAGAGTCACCGATACAAACTTTGTCTTGTCCGTGACTTGTCCGTGTTTTGTCAAATTATACAACATTTTCAGAGTCACGGACTTTTTCGAGGCTAAATAATCCACCCATGAATCGTCCGTAATTTATAAATCTCCATGAATACTTTTCCGGGATTAAATCATTCATCCGTGAATTGTCCGTAATTTATAAATTCCCGTGCATCCGCGACTTGTCCGTGTTTTGTAAATGGTGGAGATATCCAAGCTGACGTACTGTAAATAAAGTGACTCATTTATGCTATCATTTTGGAGAGCTTGTCGTGTGCGTAGGCGATAAGAGCTCTCCATGAAATTAAATTCAGATATGCTATCTAACATTATCCGATACACTATCTATTCGCAAAATGTATTTTTGTTTCTTTATTTCCTTTTGATAAAATTAAATCGGTTGAAGTGCCAATTTGTTTTGGCACAGATCATTTAACATTAAATCATTACTTCCTCTGGTTATGTATTTCAAAACTTACGTTCACATTGATGTATAATAGTGGCAAGTGAAATGGGTGCATTACAGCAAGACATCAAAAGAAACTGTAACGCACGACCTGTTTAACAGTTACTGAAATCGAATTCTTTTGGAAACATATTTTCTGTATGTGAAAGACATATATGTACGGTATAAACAGTAATTAACCATTGCCAGATACTGAAATGCGTTGACAATTCTTGAAGTTACAGGGACATAATTTGTGCATAACAGGTGATGTAAATGTGCATTTAACAATTGTTCATGAGCACTAAACTGAATTTACACTCATTAAGAAACTAAATAGATGACATTTTTACAATAAATGAGAAAAGCATACCATACGCCAAGGAAAGTTGTAAACCCGATAAAATCAAACACGTCTGGAGCATACTGATCGCACATTGAGATCTAAACAAGGAAGTGTATTGTACTGGTATCTTCCGAAAGTAACCCGGTAACTGTCGTTGTTTGAACGAATGGCTAGAAGGGTTAAAAAGCTAATCTTGCAGTGTGTTGAAATTTGTTTGTAAATTTGAAGAGGATTGTTGTACGGTATGGCCGATAATGTAATGTGCGGGGATGTTAAGTAAGGTCACCCTCCATTTAATCAATCATCAACGTATATCACACACTCAGTGGAATGGGACCTCTAACGTTGAAAAATATATTTTGGGTGTTTGTATGAAAGTATTTGGTACATGTATCATGACAACATGAATAGTTTGTGCTTCCGTAGTAGATCACGAATATAGAACTTGATAGAAAACGAAGAAGTAACACACTACCCCAGGATTTGAACATTGAATAATAATTCGCATATTTTTCTTAATTATTTTGAATCTGGAGAGGGGGGGGGGGTTCACGTAATATTGATTTTTCTTTTCCTATGAATTTATATTCTCGTCCATGTAATTCGATTCAAAGTAATTTTCACACTAGTTTAACCTACACATGTAGTGGTGCATTAAAAAAAATAAATGTGTTTTCCCTCTTGCACTACCATGGTGAGAAAGAACATTATTTACATATTGGTCGAAGTTATCCACAGACAATAAGTGCTATGGTAATTTTGATGGAATACTTGGAAATGTTTTTTGTCTAAATGAACATAATCACATAATTTTAAGAAAATGTATTTTTTTCTTTAATTTAGTTGTAATATTTTGTTGACAACGACGGCAATGGATACATAGATTATTGTTTTAAATACCTGAAGTGTTGATTTGCTCTAATTACACTTGAAATTTGTCGTTTGTAATTCTTCCGGGGTGTCCTCTCTGTCGAGGATCTCCGTGTTACTTGTAACAATCACAGTCAAGCATATTGTTCTAAATAATTCGAAGAGAAAGAGTCGCAAAACATAATGGGGAAATGTTTAATTTCCGGAAATTTCTCTCACACAGACAGTGAAATAAAAATACTGGAGTAAAACAAAGTCGGTCGAAATTACCAAAGTGGTTGAAGTTAGACCACGATAATAAAGGTAAAAGGCAACAGCCATATTTTATCAAAAATGCAGCCAGAATCCTACAGATTTCACCAAGGAATGGTGATTAAAAATCTAAACTCACGATTTTTTAAAATATCTTTTTGAGCTATTAAATTTTCAGCTCGTAACACACACATGCTAACACTTTTGCATGTTAGAAGGGCCTCTTCATGTTGTCCAAAAATGAAGTGTTACGCGATCATAAGCTGACTTCACGGGTCATTACTATGTGGAGACGTATGATACCACAGTCACAGTCAGCATAATGGTGTTTAACAAATACAATTATTATCGAGAATATTACACTTTTATTGCACGGCAGTGAGGGGGGTATGGATTTCTTTTTTCAGCCTAACCATATTCTCCCAGGGCAATGCCGAACTTTCCGTGCAATAGTTTGTTATACATGTACAGAATCAAACCAGGGCTACACGGTAGATTTGTAATTGGGTCTACATTTGGTAATTATAAAAACAATAAATTATATGTATCAGGGAAAATGTTTAGATTAATTCATTTTGTAATAATAATTCAATTATGCGGAATGGCAGATGAATACTAAAGTGAGCTACTTTCACAGATAAAAACAGTTTCAAAATAAGAATTACAAGTTTTGCTGTGTATGCAAAATTCAAAACTAGTCGCTGTCATTTCCGAAACCAGTGAAAGGAAATGCTAATGGTAACGTTACAAATGTCAGAGAAATTTGGTATGCACGGTAAGCCTACACTATAGACTAGTTCTTGAGACTTCCTTTGAACAATCGATTAATCGTAAATGTCGGCCTTTGTACATGTAATTCAGCCTCTTGTAAAAAGTGTCCTAAACATATCACTGATTTTTGGTTTTTGCCGTGTCGTTACTTGCTAGAAGATTGTTAATTTCCTCGTAGCTGGGAAGATGAAACCTAACTAACATTACGTGTGTTTACGTATGACGTCAACTTATGTATGACGTTTGTTCTTTCGGGAGTTTTTGTTCAACGAACGATAACTCTTACAGGAAAATGTGCGTGGATACGAATAGGTGGAATATGATGTAAAAAAGGGACAACGACAGGGAAATATGAAGATTTATGGCCCGGTCAAGTGTAATTTCACGCCAAATTATTACTGTATTTTTATGGGAACTCTTAAAGTTGCGTATAGTCACTGCCCAATGATAATGAAGTATTGGTGTCAGTACCTTTTAACGCACACCGTGTCAGTTCGTTAATTAACAGTTAAAATCAGTTTGCATTTCAAAGAAATCGTATTCGAAGTTAAATTTCGATATCTGTAACACTAATATTTCGAATACCATGGTTCTGATTACGTGATTATGGAATACAACGAGACAGAGGTGATCAGGAATTCCATTATAAGATAAGAAAGTATATTTGTTATTGTGTCAATAAGTGAGTCTTCGTCTGAATAAGTTTGTGGAATTCCTACTGATCCTAAAGCGTGCTACTACCCCACTTGCACGGAATGAAACGAAACGATTCTTGCACAGAATGGTTAACGGGATACACAGAACGATGGGATGTTTGTATAAAACGCTGTCTATTCTTGAATGGTATGTACGTTTTACACAAAAATGTAGTTGAGGGTTACAAAATTTGGAAACATTTTTGAATGCTTTACATGAAACAGTAGACGTGACCTGCAAGTCTGAGTTGTCTCAGCATTGTTTAGGTGTTTACCAGACAAAATAAAATATGAGATATTTAATATAATAATACGGAAACAATTATTTAAAAGCTATGATACTTACCTAATTTTGAAATGAATGCATCTGCTCCAGTTGATATTGGTTTATAACCCCCTCCTCCCTTCCCAATGGATTTCGTTTCAAAGTAAAAATGCAAAATAAATTTTATTCGAAAGCTCGATTTTACGCCTTGTATTGGTAAACGGCAATATATGAAAACAAAAACAATACTAGTCTATATCTGCAAAGGTATACCGCTTGCACACAACCTTTGTCTCTTTTCTAAACATGCACAAACTATGTGCAATGTTTAGTCACAATAATGCTAATAAAGCGCAGTGTAATACTTAAAGTAGCATAATATATGCATCTTTTGAATTGTATTACACTGTGATTTCTTCAAGGGGATCAAATGTATACATGGTAAAAATGTGAACCACAAAATCTGCCCGGTCAAAATGTAAACAACAAACGAGAAATAAGCCTCAAAAGACGACGTGTCTACAACTTGGCAGTTCTATAAATGGAAATAAGAAGAACGTCATAGTGACGCAATCTCCATATATGGTTAATTGATTGATTATTTATTGTTTTACGTCCCACCAAGAATATTTCACCCATATGGCCATTGCCCCGCGTACACAGGGCTGCAAATTTAGGCCCTATTGCATCGGACTCAGAAGGCCTTTGAGGCAGGGAAGGGATCTTATATCGTGCCACACCTCCTGTCGACCACGGGACCTCAGTTTTTTCGTCTCCACCGAATAACCGCCGCCATCAGTCGCCTTCTTCTACGCGGACACGAAAGGGATGCTGAGGACCTATTCGTACCGGATTCCCCATGGGTTCCTAAATGGGAGTAGAATTCAACATAACGCTTGACATGTGTAGTAAATATAGCTTATATTCGACATATTTTCGAAGTGTAAATGCAAAAAATTATGATTAAATATCACATGCATATTTATGAATTGTTATTAAATACGTATACTATTGCTAACACAGAGAAAAGGCTCATGTGTATACATCGAAAAACAACAATACCGCACTGCGCATGTCTACATCCCAGGCGACTTTGTTATTTTTCAGAAATTGGTAAACTTATAAATAATTAGAAACAAGTGCTTTGTTCTTGTGTATCTTTTTACTTTCAATGTTGTAATTACGTATGAAAGCATAACTTTATTAGATGTATACATAAAAAAATAATCTGAAAAAAAAGATTTTTCTTAAACATACAGATTATGCTCATTTAAATGACACTTAAATATATTAATATGGCTCTCTTTCACATCAAGTAATATAAATTTTGCAACCGTCAAATTAAATTCATATCAAACATAGGTAAACTTAATTAAGATTGTGACATTAATGTGTGTGTGTGAGAGAGAGAGAGAGAGAGAGACGAGAGAGAGAGAGAGAGAGAAAGGAGAAAAGAGAGAAGGAGAGAGAGAGAGTCTGGAACATTTTTATGTAGAATTTCTAACAATATCCAGTGAATTAAAGGTAACTGCAAATAAATTTAACGGACGGTTTCAATTTTCAGAAATAAACTTCTCTCATGTGGATAATCTCGATTAATAATGACACGGGAAATGATCAAAATGAAGAAATAATATTTTTCTCAATTTAATTAAAATAACATCTTCTCTAGCTATTACAGCAGAAAAAGGATCTAACAGCATTGTGTTTGAAGTCATGTTTTTGACCATTCACAATTGATCAATCAACTGATGGCTAACGCTAACATTAAAACGTTTTCCTATATGAGAACATTATATGCATATGAATGATTAACGAGAAGCGCGAAAGAGATGATACGATGGGGGCCAAGAGCGAAGTTTGAACACCACATGTACAGTATAATTTTCCTTTTACTACATGCTTCAATTAAAAGCTGTGTAGGCATACGATAACAGTGGGAAGATCATCGAAGTATTGGATATAGTGGGATACTCATTAATACCTTAGCTGCTCAAATTTTTACATTTATCAATAAATCCTACGCGCATCAAAGGGAATTTCAACATTTGTAATCTAGACGCAATTGCCTAAAACATGTCTGGAAAAGTGTTAAACTGAATTAAAAGAGGCATTTTATATTTATTTTCATCTTATACTTATAAGGGTTTAACGGTATTTTTACAAGGTAGGAAAAGAATATTCAAAATTCGGATTCTACAACTTCTGACATTTTCATGGATCGTGACAATTTTTGTTATGTGACTTGTGATCATAATGCTTTGCAGTAATACGATTTCTGATTGGCCCTTGATTCTTTGCCAAAGTATTGTTATTAGTTGATGAATTATTTATGAAATGGGGGCAAATAACATGACCTCAAACGCAATGCTGTCAGACCCCTCTCCAGAGTAACGGTTAGAGAAGATCTGCTTTTAATTAGATTGAATTTTCCTTGAAATATGTTTATGCTTATTTGCTATAATATCAACATTTGTACAAGGGAAATACATTGAATGTATTATATATAGCAGATGTTAAAAGCAAAATGTGTATACATGTACTAATAAAATCCCCGTCTAGTGAATAGTGTCATATTGTGAAGATGGACTCAATTCTCCCAGCTCTTGATATCCACTGTTGACATTCTCCTCGTGTACTGTTTCTTTTGTGGAAATGGTGGAGTCACTCGCACAATAGTTCTTATTTCTGTTTTTGTCCAATCTTCTCTTGTTCCTAAAACACAATTTCAATTCGAATATAAAACAAAGAGGTAATTTTCCACGATAATGTCGTACATCACGAATTGGAATGGATTTGAATTACGTACCATTTGTTGATTTTGTAAACAACATACACTCCACTTAAAACCAGCAAAACACAAAGTGCACTTAGGACCCCATAAAATCTCGTTTCGTAATTTCCTCCCGAGTCAATGTCCTTCACTAGTGTATTGACTGAATAATGAATAGATATAGTGGAATAAGGTTGAATGTCTAACATGTTTAAAAATGCAAATATATGTATAAATTCTTTTAAAAAATCCAGTATTTGATACATGGATGTATCCAAAATTACAAGTGATGGAATATGAAACTCACTTTCATTCCACTGTGAGCATATTCGGATTTAATGACTCTGAAGACAAATATACAATTCCATTCAAGCATTAAAGCCATACAATGGCTCAATAGTT
This sequence comes from Ostrea lurida, assembly GCA_903981925.1. Taxonomy (NCBI): domain Eukaryota; kingdom Metazoa; phylum Mollusca; class Bivalvia; order Ostreida; family Ostreidae; genus Ostrea; species Ostrea lurida. The sequence goes on from CAJDSM010027896.1 coordinate 14,308, forward strand.
GAAATGATATCTTGTTTTGTGTTTCTCGACTATGTATCTCTCTCTCTCTCTCTCTCTCTCCTCTCTCTCTCTCTCTCTCTCTCTCTCTCTCTCTCTCTCTCCTCTCTTCTCTCTCTCTCTCTCCTTTTTTTTTTCTCTCTCTTTCTCTCTCTCTATCGTCCATTCCATCCATCCATCCATCCATCGGTATATCTATTACTGTGGCAATCCGGTTTAGAATAGGTTCCAAATACCCCCTTGCTTATCGCACGAGGTGACAAAATTGGGGGATAATTGGGATGAGACCGTAACAACCGAGGTCACGTGTCACAGCAGGTGTGGTGCGATACAGATCCCTTCCTGCTCAAATGCCATATGCACAGAGCTTAGGCCTTAATTTTACAGCCCGTCACATATTTGAGTGCAAATTTTTTAACCGGGATGTTAAACAGTATCTTATTAATTATATATCAATCAATCAATCAATCGATCAATCATTCCAATTATCTATGTAAAGACATATATAACGAACATTGATAATATCTTAGGTCCAAAATGTATATATGTATATACAATCTACTATTTATATATGCTCACACGAACCTTGTAAATGACTGAACATAAAATTTAGATGGATATAGATACACAATTACATCTACCGGAGACAGCTTGGTAGATACAGTAAATGATATGTCAATGAATTACTATTAGCACAATTCGCGAATGCAAAAATCTCTGAAATATCCGAAAATTGGTCACAAAAATCAAAACCAATTTTTAAAGTGTATGACTTGTTTGGGTATTGAAATATGACAGAATGTTACGGAATGGCTACTGAAACTTGACTGAAAGGTCACTGGAAATGTGACTGAATGCCACTGAAATGTGACTGAAAGGTCACTGAAATGTGACTGAATGGTCACTGAAATGTGGACTGAAAGATCACTGAAAGGTTTGAAAGGTCACTGAAATGTGACTGAATGGTCCATGAAATGTGACTGAAAGATCACTGAAAGGTCACTGGAAATGTGACTGAATGGCACTGAATGGCCACTGAAAGGTCACTGAAATGTACTAAAAGGTCACTGAAAGGCGACTGAAAGGGACTGAATGGTCACTAAAGGTCACGTAATTTCTATACATGGTCACTGAAAGGGGCTGAAATGGTCACTGAAAGGTAACTGAATGGTCACTGAAAGGTGACTGAATGGCCACTGAAATGTACATGCCATTCAGTGAACTGAATGGTAACGGAATGGTGACTGAAAGGTACCTTTCAGTGATCATTCAGTGACCATTCAGTCACCTTTCAGTGACCTTTCAATCCACTGAAAGGTCCATGAAAGGTGCGATTTCATCCTGTGATAGCTATTATATAATTATCTTTTGTCGTTAATTTCCTTAAAATAACCCCCCCCCCCCCCCACCGCAAAACAGAAATTGAAATGATAGTGGAGGTTTATTACAGATTGAATTGCTATTAAAACAGTGCATATACGTGCAGATATTGAACGAGGATTACATGTATGCCACTCGCTCCAAACTTACTTTTTTAATCATGTTTCGGAATATTGATCATTGCCCTCAACGTTCCGGAGTTTTTGTGGAATACACAACTTGTATTTTGTTGACACCAAAATGCAGCGTACTTTGGTCGTTATGGTTATGGTTGTGAGGAGGAATGTAGTGATTCTGTCAGAAATCACGTGATTGCCATCATGTGACGGGTTATTGCAGATTTGGCTGCAAAGTAGGGTGGCATGGAGACGATTG
>CAJDSM010027897.1:8626-28902 GCA_903981925.1 Ostrea lurida
AGAGAGATCATGGTAACCGACCATCACCCTCCCCCCCCCCCCCTCCTAAAAACATCAAAATTCAATGCCTGACTTGCTAGCGCTTTGCTGTGTTTTAGCTTTGGTCTCCTTATATCGTAGCTTTGGTCTCCTTATATCGTCCATTTTAAAAGACGTTTCCCAACAAAAGGGATTTTTCACCTTTTCGCTCTGTTCTGGTGTCAGATTTGCTTCATTTAATACTTCTTCTGTGCGTTTCCTTGGAGTATTATCTTTAGTTTGCTTGTTGTTGTCAGTTGTGATCCTTTTCTTTAAGCGTTGTAGATTTCTTTGAGCCGCTTTCTTTCTCATTTTCTAATTCTTTTATATACGCTTTTTAGCGTCTTTTTAGCGTCTGCCAGATTTTGCTTCCATCGCCTTTTCGGACCCTTACGTCTGTTGTTGAACGGGATATATTTGATGGCATCATGCGGATATTCGATTTATTTGATTGCGAATTCTCTGGTGTTTTGGGCTCTAATTCATCTGTTGACGTAGACTGTAAATACTCGGTTTCACAACTTTCAAACCTGTGGGGGTCCGGGTTAGAATAGATCCCCAGCATCCCTCGCAGCATCCCTTTGCGTGTCGTAAGAGGCGACTAAATGGGACGGTCCTTCGGATGAGACCGGAAAAAGAGGCCCCGTGAAAAAGCAGGGTGGCACGCTAAAGATCCCTCCCTGCTCAAAGGCCCTGAGTGCCGATTATAGGCCTCGATTTTGTAGCCCTTCGCCGGCAATGGTGACGTCTCCATAAGAGTGAAATATTCTCGAGTGGGACGGGTTTTTTTGTCATGAAAACGACGTAAATCGTTTTCTTTTCTGTTCATCTCGTGCCTTTTTCTGTCTGGAAGTCAACTGTGCAGTTGGTATTTAGTTTTCATAGCGTCTTTTTTTCTCCTTCTCAAGATAAGCTTTATTTCATTATCCCTTTCTTTTAATTCTTCGTTTATATGATTTTTGTATTTCGGCTCGCGTTTTTCCCATTTTCTACCAACAAGGGTCTTCAAATCTAAAATAAATGTTCGTTATTATCGTTTACTTCATGACGGACATTTCAATAATTACCAGTCTTTGCAGTCTTTTTACCATGCATATCTCAATGAATTATTATACCCCCCGCAAACAAGTTTGGGGGGGGTATATAGGAATCACTCTGTCTGTCTGTGCAGATTCGTGTCCGGGCCATAATTTCTTTGTTCTTTGAGGTAGGCATACCATATTTGGCACATTGGTATACATGTACATATGTCTCACTATGAGACGATGTGTCGCGTGTATTGATGACCTCTGTATGACATTGACCTCAAGTTCAAAATTTTCAAGTATTTTAACATTAATTCGTGTTCGGGCCATAACTTTTGTTCTTGTCATAGACATCCTGTATTTGGTACTGGATGCATCACCATGAACGGTGTGTCATTTACTCTGTTTGTCCGTCTGCGTGTTGTTGATTCGTGTTTAGGCCATAAACTTTTGTTCTTTATGCGTACCATATCTAGCATATGGGTGTATCAATATGGAGGATGTATTGCATACATTCATTGACCGTAATATATGAACCTTCTGATCATATGAACTTTGACCTTTTGACCTCAACGTCAAAGGTACAAGTTCTCTAACCTCCAACATGGATTATATTTGACATGTGAGTGTATCACCAAGAGAGGATGTGTCACATTCATGACCTGTATAACATTGACCTTGATTTCATGGACAAACTTGTAGGAATATCTTCTTTGTTCAAGCTTCAGTGACTCAAGTGAGCGTAAAGATATGTGGATGGCGGGGGGTATCCTTTGTGAGTTTTGCTCACAGTATTTCTAGCTTTATCAGTTCCACAAATAACTTTTGAACGATAAATTCGAATAATCCTTGTATTTTTGAGAATTTCTTTTTCATAGAAATATTTTTCTCATTATTTTTAATGTTAATTTGATCGTGAAACGAATTATTTTTCACTTTTAATATAGGATTAAACATTCTTTTTGAAGAATTTATTGATGTGTAAACTCTGGACATTTTACTCACATATGTTAAGTTCGGTCAGTAAATGTCCAAGTTTTACACATTGATTAAAATTCTTCAAAAAGAATGATTAATTCTTATAATTCTTGTTTACTGTATGAACAATTTTAAAAAAAAATTGAATAGTTCCTGCGTTACGGCGTTGTTTGTTTTCATACGCTTATTGTTACGTCACATTTTCGGATTTATTGACGTGTAAATTCTCGTTTCAATGTAATTTTTGTCCGTACAATACCATACAAAACTACTTTAAATATGTTTCAAAATGTTCGTTACCGCTGGTAACGAACATTTTACCTTTTACTCTTGAGCTTGCGTGCTGAAACCACAGAGTACATGAGATCTATTACTAAATTCGTGTATTTCCATATGTACGTATTACAACAATGCAGTAAAAAAAATTATTTTCATTAATGAATTTGCTTTTTAAAGAAGATAAATGATATTTACTACTTACGTATGTACAAGTTATCTTGTTTTTCTATTTGAATTCATTGATTCTATTCGTTTTCTATTGAAATAGACAATATGATGCAATTACAGCGTCACTCTGACATCCAATGTCATGCAAATCTATGTTAGAGCGATTTCATGGAGTTTCATATCTTGAAGTAACGGAAGATTTAATTCGCGATTTCAAATTTATTAAAGACAACACGTAAATGGAATACATTTTAATTTTATTTACTCGATCTTATATCCTGATTTTAAGAACGTTTGAGCATTATAAGAGTTTGAAATAGAGTAAACTATTTGCATTTTCACATTGATATAATTAATGGTCTCATTTACGGAAATCACAGACGTGGCAATGTATGTATCGTATATTTTTCAAAACGCACACCATGGAATGTTAAATAACTTCAACATGTCATGATGTAATATTTCATGGTAATAAAAATCATTTTTTTTTTTATAAAGAGTCAAATGTCTTACGACAAGCAAGTGGTACTGAGGACCTATTCTAACTCGGGTCTACCCGTGGGGTTCCGGGTTAGAATAGGTCCCCAGCATCCCCTTGCGTGTCGTAAGAGGCGACTGAATGGGGCGGTCATTCGGATGAGACCGGAAAAACCGAGGCCCCGTGTCACAGCAGGTGTGGCACGATAAAGATCCCTCACTGCTCAAAGGCCCTGAGTGCCGAGCACAGGTCTAAATTTGCAGCCCTTCACCGGCAATGGTGACGTCTCCATATGAGTGAAATATTCTCGAGTGGGACGTTAAACAATGAATAATCAATCAATCTAACCCGGGTCCACACGGGGTCCTATAATTTTGAAGATTGCTCACAATGAAGTACGGCGGCGTCAAGTACAACCCTCATTTCTTTTCTATAAGATGAAACTAAATACTCGTCTCAAATATACACAGATCAAATAACATCTTTAACTAACATTTAATATCAATTTTACACAAATGTGACCATATACATACAGAGAAAACAGAAAAATAATACCCAGAACGGCGAGGATGTAGCTATTTATCTTGATTGGTTAAAAATAGAAGGCAATAAAAAAAAACTTGATATTAAAATGCACAAAACGATGTTCATAAAGACAACAGAATTTTTATACATTCACAGAAATCACATACACATAATTTATCAAATCTTTCAGAAACTCCTTGTTTTGTAATAGTCAATACAAAATAGAATTGTAATTTTCAAATGAAACATATTTTAGATGTACAGTGTACCTTTAGAAAACATTAAACGTATTGAATTGTTTTCTAAATTAATAAGATTTTCATATTCATTACGATTAGGGGTGTCCGGGTAGCGTAGCGCTCTCGCTTCTCACCACTGCAATCCGAGTTCGATCCCCGTGATCGGCAAAGTTGTATGTGAGAAGGGTATGGCGGTCGCCCGCTCGGACTCGTGGGTTTTCTCCGAGTACTTCGGTTTCCTCCCCCTAGCACCTACATCTGTGCATTATAAGGACCCCATTGGAAATCATCCCTTTGAGCTTTATGGTACATGTATATACGTACGATCTATGTATATACTGAAAAAAAAGATTTATTTGATTTTGCACAACATACAATATCAAATATGGAAAGTTCAATAATTTTCCACTACTTCGGTAGGGCGAATGTTTGGTTAGTTTTATTTGATTGGATATTTCTCTTTTCTCGATTACAGAACAATTTCAGAAATCCCTGTCGGAATGCTTTACTTAAGCTGGCATAGATGACTAAATCTAGAGGTTTCCCGAAAGCGAAAGTGGTAGTCATGATCACGTGGTAGGCGCACTGAACTGCCAAATTCTTTGACAAGCCAGCACTCGTCACGATGAGCCCAAAATACCCCAATAAGGGACTCTCTTGTACTAAAAAGGATATTCCAAGAATAACATTAACTTTGATTAACGTTAAGTATTTTATCTGATTTGCCTTCGCTGTTTGTGGAGCTAAAATTGAGATTAAGTTGACCTGTTTTCGCAACAGAACAATTAAGATCAATACAGACACCAGATTAACTGCTGTAGGTAAAATCATATAGCCAACAAATGTAGTGTACAATAGGAAATTGCTCAAGAATTGGAAATAAGGCGTGTCAAAAAATCCCGTATCTGTGTCCAGGACGCATGCCTGTATGAGCTTTGGTTTCTGTACTGTTTTAGGAGGCTGGATGGTATTCACCCCCTTTAGTGGTATAATTAATGGAAAAGAAATACAGACAATGTCTATTACAATATGAATGATCAGAAGAGAAACTAGACCTTTCTTAAGATTCCAAGATTTGCACTTCAGTGGAAAAGCGATAAAGATTGTATGGGTAACGGACATCAGAGACTTAATCCACAGCGAACTCCCATGAAGAACAGTTTGTACGATCAGCGAAACAAGAAGAGGTCGGCACACGTTGTATTCTATGAATCCATAATCCATTTGGGAGAAAGTTATAAAACCATCTCAAATGCTCGTCAACAGAGTGTAGAGAAGATCCAGCACCATTATGATGATGAGGTATATCTGAGTGTAGCCGAACAACTGAGCTCGTTTGAAGACAACCAGAATGAGAACAGTGACGAAGAACGGGACAAACCAGATGTAGGGAGTGATCTTTATAAATGATCGAGTGCTCCCAATACCATACAAATTCTTGAATGTGATGGCGTTGCGAAGTTGAATTTCGTTTTCAATCATTTCTGTCCATACATCAAAAGCCTTCTGAAGAATACTAGTTTTAGCTGTGTTATTCATATTTTCAGAATATGATATTCATTGAAACACCAAGTTCACTTTCACAGGCAGGCAAAGGCTGTTGATATAAGAAAAGCTATGCGAGCCCTTAAATAGGCACAGTCGTTTTTTACACAAGTATGTTTTCATGATCTATCTGAATTGGATGCTGATCCCTATGCGATTATGAGCGATATTTACAGATGAAGTGTGACAAGAATTCACAGGTTTCTTCAAATATTTTCTTTCAGTCTGTCTTTTTATATAATAAAAATGACTAAAGAGGTGTAAACATTGACTAGTGTAAGACGATTCTTTAGGGATCTTCTTAATGGTATAAGCACGCTTTAAGAACATCTTTCAAAACTTATTATTCACTAATTCTACTGCATGTATTGTGATTGGAGCGAATCAAACCAGAGAATATATCACGAATCGATCTGAAAGCATATTCGATATTATACCAAAGTGCTCGAGAATTTTCCACTCATTGCCGATGAAGGGCTGCAAAATTTAGTCCTGTTTGGCGCTCACAGCCTTTGAGCAGGGAGGGATCTTTAATTATCGTGGCACAATTGTTGTCACACGGGGACTCGGTTTTTCAGTCTCATCCGAAGGGCCTCATTTAGTCGCCTCGTAAGACAAGCAAGGGGTGCTGAGGATGTGATGGAACCAAGAGTTATCTCTCTTTGTCCATGCTTTGGTTATAATTATTTGTCTTGTTGCGGAACTCTTTAATTTCACTCTGACAGTCACAGACGTTGACAGCACGGCGACTCGCCGCATGCTTATGTAACAGGTTTAGGAATAAAGCACAAAGTCCAGTCCTGTTCTTGAGTTCGAGTATATTTAATAACTACTATATTTGAACCCTGCAATATGCCCGGCAATATGCAATAAGTGATATAGCTACAATTCATAGTAGTTAATGACAATCATACAAGAGTACATGTATTACTTATATAAGAGTTATCACCCTTACATGAATATTGACAGTATAATAAACAACAATATGATAAACATATTTCAGAAAACACAACACAATATACCTGATTATGGATCTGGGTTCAGAATGGCCAATATTGCCGGTGTTTTACTGTATAAGTGGTAGATGCCTGATTTAATGCGTTTACGTACATGCCACAGGTACTTTATACATCATTGTACAAAATGTAGTATTAATATAATGTACAACTTGATTTATGAAATGCTCTCACACTTATCACTTTTACTGTTGTTAGGGTTTCTATTAAAAATGCAGACAATTAACAGAAATTACGTTAATGAAATAGAAATGTTAAAATGCATATAGCAATAGGTACTAAGCCCTTTGAGCTTTATGGGTTATCCTTGGTATATACGTACGATCTATGTATATACTGAAAAAGATTTATTTTATTAAAAGAAACTTACGGTGATATGTCGTTCAGTCTTTGATAAAGAACTTGTATAAAATCTTGAGAAAACGTCTAGAAAATAGCTGACACAACCAGTCGCTTGTCAGGCTTACGGAATTCTATTCTCAACTCACTACCCGCAATATTCAACCCATACCCCGGGAAAATTCCCAACCAATCAGCGGGCAGAATTAAATACAGAACTGACCAAAAAGTATTTACTATATTGAAATAAATAAAAGGCAACTGCAAATGTATTCAAATTGATTTATTTTATTTCCGTGAAATTTGTATCTGAAATAAAAATCCAATACTACTACATTGGTAATTCCGTATTCCAGTCATGCCCCCCCCCCCCCTCCTAAAAACATCAAAGATTCTATGCCCTGACTTGCCTAGCGCATTTGCTCTAGCCTGGTTATTTTACGCTTTGGAAGTTCTCCCTTAAGAGTCATCGGCATAAGCTTTGGATCTGGCGCTTTCTCTATATCGCTCAATTTTAAAAAGACGTTCCCAACAAAAGGGATTTTTCACCTTTTCGCTCTGTTCTTGGTGTCAGCAATTTGCTTCATTGTAATTACGCTTCTTTTCTGTGGCGAGGCTTTCCTTGGAGTATTTATCTTTAAGTTTCGTTGTTGTTGTCAGTTGTGACTTCCTTTTCCGGTTTAAGCGTTGTAGATTTCTTTTGAGCCGCTTTCTTTTCTCATTTTCTAATCTTTTATATATGCGCTTTTTTAGTCTTTTTAGCGTCTGCCAGATTTTTGCCTTCCATCGCCTCTTTCGGACCCTTACGTCTTGTTGTTGAACGGGATATATTTGATGGCATTCATGCGGATAAATTCGATTTAATTTTGATGCCGAATTCTTCTTGGGTGTATTTGGGCTCATAACTCATCTGTTTGACGTCAGACTGAAATTACATCCGCGTTTCCTCCACAGAACTTTCAAACCTGGTGGGCGGTCCGGGTTAGAATAGATCCCCAAAGCCATCCTCTCGGCAGCATGCCCTTTGCGTGTTCGTAAGCAGGCCGACTAAATGGGACGGTCCTTCGGCATGAGATATTTCCGCGATAAAGAGGCCCCGTGAAAAAGCAGTGTGTGTTGTGCACGCTAACAAGCATCCCTCCCATGCTCAAAGTGCCCTGCAGCGATTAATAGGCCTCGATTTTGTAGCCTTCGGCCGGCCAATTGGTGACGTCTCCATAAGAGTGTAAATGATCTCGAGTGGACCGCGGTTTTTTTGTCATGCCAGCAAACGATTCGTAACATCGTTCTTTCTTTCTGTTCCATGCTCGTGCCTTTTTCTGTCTTGTGAAGTCAACTGTGCAAGTTGGTATTAGTTTTCATAGCGTTCTTTTTTTTCCTCCTTTCTTCAAGATAAGCTTATTCATATCCCTTTCTTTAATTTCTTCGTTTATTATGATTTTTGTATTTCGGCTCCGTTTTTCCCATTTTCTACCAACTCAAGCGTTCTTCAAAACACTACTCATACCAATCAAATGTTCGGTTCATTATTCGTTTACTTTCATGACGGACATTCAAATTCACCCGTCTTGACACGTCTTTTACCATGCATATCTCCAATGAAATCATTATACCCCCGGCAACAACCAAGTTGTTGGTGGCGCTGGGTCATTATAGGGAATCACTCCTGTCTGTCTGTGTCAGATCTCGTGTGCCGGGCCTCATAAATTTATCTCGTTGTTCCTCTTGAGCGTAGGCATTACCAGATCATTTGGCATCAATTCTGGATTTATACTATGTAACATATTGTCTCACTCAGAGACGATTGTGTCGCGTGTATTGATGACCTCTGTATGACATTTGACTTCTCAAGGTTTTCATAACAAATTATCAGTATTGTTTAACATTCAATTCGTGTTCGGCACATAACTTTTTTGTTCTTTGTCAGTACGGACATCCTGTATTATTGGTACATGGATGCATCACCATGAACGGTGTGTCGCATTTAAAACTCTGTTTGTCCGTTCTGCGTGTGCTTGACATTTTTTCGTAGTTCCTCAGGCCATAACTTTCTTTTTGTTTCTTGTTAGATGCGTACCAACATATCAGCATATGGGTGTATCAATATGAGAGGATGTATTGCAACGTAGCATTTTCATAGACCTATATATGACCTTTGATCATTATGACCTTGGACTTTTGACCTCACGTCCATAAAGGTACAGTTCTCTAACCTCCACATGGTATTATGATTTTGACATGTGAGTGTATCACCAAGATGAGGATGTCGTGCTACATTCGCATGACCTTAGTAATAAACATTGACCTTGATTTCATGGACAAACTTGTAGGGAATAATCTTCTTTGCTCTTCAAGCTTGCAGTGAGCTCAAGTGAGCGTAAGAGGAATGTGGAATGGCCGGGGGTTATCCTTTGTGAGTTTTTGCTCACATGCTTATTTTCTAGCTTTAATTCAGTCCATCAAATAACTTTTGAACGGATAAATTCGAATAATCCTTGCTTTAGTTTCTTGTAAGAATTTCTTATTCATAGATAATCATACTTTTTCGCTATTTAATTCTTTTAATTGTATATAAAATTTGACTCGTCGTAAGCGACCGATTATTTTGTTTCACTTTAATATAGGATTAAACATTCTTTTTGGAAGAATTTATTGATGTGTCAAACATACTCTGGACATTTAACTTCACATATGTTAAGTTCCCCGTCCAAGTAAAATGTCAGAGTTTTACACATTGATAACATTCTGTTCATAAACGAATGATTTAATTCTTAATAATTCTCAACTTTGTTTACTGTACTGAACAAGTTTTTAAAAAAAAAATTGAATCAGTTGTCCATGCGCCGATTACTGTCTGACGTTTCGTTGTTTTTTTCATACGCTTATCTGTTATCGTCTACATTTTCGGATATTAATTAGACGTGTAAAATCTCATCGTTTCAAAATGTAAGTTTTTGTTCCGTACAATACATACGTATAAATACTTCTAAAATTCAATGTTTTCAAAAGTGTTCGTTACCCCGCTGTATGGGTGATAACGATACAATTTTACCGTTTTACTCTTAGAGCTTGCCGACTTGAAACACCAAACAGAGTACATGAGATCTATTACTAATATTACGTGTATTTCCATATTACGTATTACAACAATGTACGTAAAAAAATAATTATTTTTCCATTAATACATTTGCTTTTTTCAAAGAAGATAAATGATATTTACTAACTTACAGTATGTACAAGTTATCTTGTTTTCTTACTTTTGAATGTCCAATCTGATTCCTATTTCGTTGTTCTATTGAAATGAGGACAAATGATGGCATATTACCAGTAGCGTCACTCTCTGAATCCAATTGTCATGCAAAGCTTATGTATAGAGGCGTTTTCATCGGAGTTCTCATATCTTTGAAGTATACGGGAAGATATTTAAATTCGGCGGAGTTTCAAAATTCTACTTAAAGACAACACTAAACGTGGAATACATTTTAATTGGTTAATTTACTGTCGATTCTTTAATATCCTGATTTTAAGTAACGTTTGAGCATTATAAAGGATGTGTGATGAATAGAGTAGAAACTCATTTGCAGTTTTCACGATCTTATATAATTATATTGTTCATTTCGGAATTATCACACGACGTTGGCACATGATTATGTATCTGATATAAGTTTTCTCCAAAAAACGCCCTACATCACCATGACGCATGGTTGAAAATAACCACTTTCACACATGTCTATGAATGTACATATTTCATGGTATATAAATAATCATTTTCTTTTTTTAATAAACGAGGTCCAAGCTGGCTTTACGACAATAAGTCAAAGTTGGTATCTGAGGACCTATTCTTTTAACTGCGGGTCTAACCCGTGGGGTTACCGGCGGTTATGAATAGGTTCCTCGCGATAACCCACATGCGGTTGTCGTAACGGATGGCGATACTGAAATGGCTGCGGTCATCCGGTCATGAGGAAGCCGGAAAATAAACCGAGAGCCCCTTGTTGTCACAGCAGGTGTGGCAACGATATAAGATCCCTCCACGTGCTTCACAAGGCCCTGAGTGCTGAGCCACTCAGGGTCTACAATTTGGCAAGCCCTTCACCGGCAATTGGTGAACGTCTCCATAATGAAGGTGACATATTCGTCTCCCGAGTGGGACGTTTAAACAATGAATTAATAACAATCTAACCGGGTCCACACGGGGTTCCTATATTTTGGAATGAGATTGGCTCATCGCAACTGAAGTACTAGCGGCGTCAAGTATACAACTCTCCATTTTCTTTCTATAAGATGAAACTAAATACTGCCGTCTTATCGCAAATATTATCACAGATCAATATAACATCTCTCAAACTAACATTTAAATCACATTTTAACCAAATGTGGACATATCTATACAGAGGAAAAGCAGAAAACATAATACCCAGCTGCCATTATCGGGCGAGGAATGTAGCATTTATCTTGATTGGTTAAAAATAGAAGGCAATACATAAATTAAAAACTTGGAAATATAAATTCAAAATCTTTCAAGACCACAACCATTTTCAGATTCATTCAAAAGAGCAAGATATAATACACAAATACACATAATCAATTTATCGACAACTCCTTTCAGAAACTCCTTGTTTGTTAAATAGGTCAATTTACAAAAATAGTGAATATTGTAAGATTGTTCAAATGGAACATATTTTAGATGTCACAGATGTACTCCTTTTAGAAAAACATTAAACGTATTCAGAATTGTTTTCTAAATTAATAAGTATTTTCGATATTCATTACGATTTAGGAGGGTGTCGGGTAGGCGTAGCGCTCTCCGCTTTCTCACCACTGCAAGATCGAGTTCGGTATTCCCGCTTCGGCAAAGTATTGTATGCGAGAAGGTATGGCGGTCGCTCCGCTCGGACTCGTGACTGTTTTCTTCCGAGACTCTCCTGGTTTACCCTTCCCCCTAGCACCTTACAATTCTGTGCATCTATAAGGACCCCATTGGAAATACCAATAATCCCTTTACCTATGTTGTACATGTATATAGCTACGGTAACGATGCTCTGTATCAAAACTGCTAAAAAAAGATTTATATGTTGATTTTGCCACAACCATACAATATCAATATATGGAAAAGTTTCAATAAATTCTTCCCACTTTACTTCGGGTAGGGGCAGAATGTTTTTTTTTTTTAGAGATTAGTTTTATAATTTGGATTGGTATTTCTCCATTTCATTCGGATTTACAGAACATTCAGAAATATCCCTGTGTCGGAATGCTCTTACTTAAGCTGCATAGATGACTTATCCTAGAGGTTTCCGAAGCGAAAACAGTGCGTAGTCATGATCATCGTTGGTTAAGGCGCCACTGAACTGCCAAAATCTCCTTTATTGACAAGCCAGCACGTCGTCACGATGAGCCAAAATACCCCAATAATGGGACTCTCTTGTACTATAAAAGGATATTCCAAGAAATTAAACATTAACCTTTTGATTAACGCTTAAGTATTTTATCTGATTTGCCTTCTGGCTTGTTTTGTTGGAGCAAAAATTGAGAAATAAGTTTGACCTGTTTTCGCAACAGAAAGAATTAGATCAATACAGACACCCTAGATTACATGCTGTAGGTCAAACTTCATATAGCCAACAAACATGTAGGATGTACAATAGGATAAATGCCTCAACGGAATTGAAAATAAGGCGTGTCAAAAAAAATCCCGTTATCTGTGTCCGGACGCATGCCTGTATGAGCTTTGGTTTCTGTACTAGGTTTTAGGAGGCTGGATGGATTGCACTTCCCCTTTAGTGGTATAATTAATGCGAAAAGATAATACGACAATGTACTGGAGTACTCATTGATTCTTCATAGAATTTAGAGAATCGAGGAAGAGAAACTAGACCACTTTTCTTAAGATTTCCAAGATTTGCACTTCAGTGGAACAAGCGATAAAGATTTTGTATGGGTTTAACGGACATCAGAGAACTTACAGTCCCACCAGCGAAACTCCCATGAAGAACAGTTTGTACGATCAGCGAAAACAAGAAGAGGTCCGGCAACACGTTGTATTCTATGAATCCAATATCCATTATGCGGAGAAAGTTATAGAAACCATCTCAAATTAGCACTCGTCAACACAGAGGTAGGAAGAAGATCCCAGACCATTATGATGACTGAGGTCAATACTCTGAGTGTAGCAGCCGGAACAATCTTGAAGTCTTTTTGAATGACAACCAGATGAAGAACATACGAAGAACGGGTACAAACCAGACTCGTAGGAGATTCGCACGTCGTTACTGATCAACGCTCCTCGTAGCTCAATACCATAAAATTTTAATGTGTGGCATGCCAAGTATTACACTTCAGTGAAGTTCAGATCTCCGCCGCTCGACCCATATCGTCGTTGCCTTCTACCACATCCAGATCTGTGCTAGCCGCTCAACTCGTGTACGCCACATAAACTCTAAGCTGCACTGCTCACAATAAGCGACGATCGCGAAGTCTCCATAGCATATGCTGATCGATTTAATAGTAAGACTTACGACCCAGTCTACGGAATATCTCCCAGTCAGTTCACAGTCACGACTTTAAGCCCGGATTAGAAAATCCGACTCTATGCCGCTGACGCACGCCTTACCCAAATGAACTATGTCACGGCACATACCTGCCGCTAGAGGCTATATGATCGAGCTAGAGCCTGGAATCCTAATAGAGCATATACATTGCCATGCCAGAAACCTACTGTCGCTCCCGTGTCTCCTGGCGGGCTAGCTGAGGCCACGGGCACTGCACTACGAGCTCGTGTCCAACGTGTATCTACTCACCCCTTCAGCCCATTAATCGTACGACGAATCCACTCATAACATCTCTCCGCGTGAACGAGAATGTTAGGAGTGATCTTTATAAATTGATCGAGTGCCTCCGCAATACCATTACAAAACTTGAATGTGATGGCGTTGCCGAAAGTTAATTCCGTTTTCAATTCATTATCTGTTTCCATACATCAAAAGCCTTCTGAAGAATACATACGTTTTAGCTGGTATATCAATTTTAGAAATGATATCATTGAACACCAAGTTCACTTTCACAGGCAGGCAAAGGTGTGATTATAAGAAATAGCTAGCGAGCCCTTAAATAGGCACAGTCGGTTTTTTACACAAGGTATTTGATTTTCATGATCTATTCTTGAATTGGGATGCTGATCCCTATGCGATTATTGAGCGTAATATTTACAGATCGAAGTGTTGAACAACGAATATCACAGGTTTTTCAAATATTTTCTTTCAGTCGATCTTTTACATTATATCAATTCAAATAAAACTTGGTACTTACAAGAGGTTGTAAACATGACTAGTGTTAAGACGATTCTTTAGGATGTTCTTAATGGTATAAGCACGCTTTAAGAACATCTTTCAAAACTTATTATTCACTAATCTCTACTGCATGATTTGTGATTGGAGCGAATCAAACCAGAGAATATATCACGATCGATCTGAAAGCATATTTCGCATATTTATACCAAAGTGCTCGAGAATTTTTCCACTCATTGCGATGAAGGGCTGCAAAAATTTAGTCCTGTTTTGCGCGCTTCACAGCCTTTTTGAGCAGGGAGGGATCTATTAATGTAATCGTGGGCGTACTTAACGTTGATCGTTGTAACTACACGGACTCGGTTTTTCAGTTCTCATCCGAAGGGCCTCATTAGTGCGTCTCCTCGTAAGACAAGCAAGGGGTTGCTGAGGATTGTGATGCGAACCCAAGAGGCTTATCTCTCTCCTTGGTCCATCTTTGGTCATATATTTGTCTTGTTGCGGAACTCTTTAATTTCACTCTGACAGTCACAGACGTTAGCAGCACGGCGACTCGCCGCATGCTTATGTAACAGGTTTTAGGAATAAAGCACAAAGTCCAGTCCGTTCTTGAGTTCGAGTATATTTAATAACTACTATATTGAACCCTGCAATATGCCCGGCAATTGCAATAAGTGATATAGCTACAATTCATAGTAGTAATGACAATCATACAAGAGTACATGTATTACTTATATAAGAGTTATCACCCTTACATGAATATTGACAGTATAAATAAACACAACAATATGATAAACATATTTCAGAAAACACAACACAATATACCTGATTATGGATCTGGTTCAGAATGGCCAATATTGCCGTGTTTTACTGTATAAGTGGTAGATGCCTGATTTAATGCGTTTACGTACATGCCACAGGTACTTATTAACATCATTGTACAAAATGTGTAATTTAATAATGTACAACTTGAGTTTATTGGAATGCTCTCACACTTATCACTCTTTACTGTTGTTAGGGTTTCTATTAAAAATGCAGACAATTAACAGAAATTACGTTTAATGAAATAGAAATGTTAAAATGCATATAGCAATAGGTACTAAGCCCTTTGAGCTTTATGGGTTATCCTTGGTATATTACGTACGATCTATGTATATACTGAAAAAGATTTATTTTATTAAAAGAAACTTACGGTGATATGCTCGTTCAGTCTTTTGATAAAGAACTTGTATAAAATATCTTGAGAAAACGTCTAGAAAAATAGCTGACACAACCAGTCGCTTGTCAGGCTTACGGAATTCTTTCTCAACTTCACTACCGCATATTCCAACCCATACCCCGGGAAAATTCCCAACCAATCAGCGGGCAGAATTAAATACAGAACTGATCCAAAAAAGTATTACTATATTGAAATAAATAAAAGGCAACTGCAAATGGTATTCAAATTGATTTATTTTATTTTCCGTGAAAATTTGTATCTGAAATAAAAATCCAAATACTACTACACTTACAACTACAGCCCCTGTAGAGTTTTGTTCCATCCCTGTCCCTCACATTTTTTTTATAGATGATATTTATGTAGTCTTTGGAGACCAGGTCTTCCAACAATCCGTTGGTAATTCTAATGGGCACTATAATTGTGCCCCCTTATTGGCAGACTTATTTTTGTATTCATTATGAAGCAGAATTTGTACAAAAAACTGTTACGGGGATAAAAACAAAAAACTTGCCGTGTCCTTCAACCTTACTTATAGTATATAGTAGATGTGCTATCAATTAACAAATCATAATTTTCACCAAATATGTCTATTTGATATATCCCGATGAACTCGAAATAAAAGGACACCACAGAATCTGCATAGATCTGCTTCATAATTTGGATATTTTACTTACATTGACTCTAATGGCACACTGACTTCTAAATTATATGATAAGCTTGATGACTTTAACTTTGCAATCGTCAACTTTCCCTTTCTTGTGTAGTAATATTACCACTATCACCTGATTATGGTGTGTATATCTCGCAGTTGATTCGATACGCAAGAGCATGCTGTGCGTATGCGGATTTTTTAAAGCGAGGTCAACTACTAACAAAAAAAGTTGAAGTTGCAGGGTTATAACGAATCTCGTTTAAAGTCATCATTTCGCAAATTCTACCGGTCGCTATAATGACCTGTTTTGCGATTACAAAGTATTACTAACTAAAGTCATATGTTGACTGATTTGTTTCATACGCCTTTGTTAGACTGTTATTTGCCCTACTGGATTTGACTACAGGTATCCCTTTTACTTTATTTCAACTACGGGCTCACGACGTGTGTGACCGGTCAGCAGAGGATGCTTACTCCTCCATAGCACCTGATCCTGCCTTCGCTTTTTGTCGGAGGTCCGTGTTGCCCTACACTCGATTTTGTATATTGTTTTGGGATTGTGATTTACGTTTAACACATGTTACCTTCGCCTATTTGTATTATCTCCCTCCAGCATAGCTCTGTTCCTTCAAACGTATTTGGCTCCAGTCTTTGGCACTTATGTTTCAGCTCTACGAATTTTTTATTTACATGGTTTCGGTTTTCCAACATTTCGGTATGAGCATCACTGATTGATTAATTGATTATTTATTTGTTTAACGTCCACCGAGAATTTTCACTCACATGGAGACGTCACCAATGCCGGTCACACTGAAGAGAGATAATTGTCGAATGCGCATCTGGTGCATTCAAAATTGGTACCATATAATCTTAACATTAGCTGCAATGTTTTTGTATTAGCGATTTATCAACAACAGCAAAACAATATCAAGGTATGAGAAGTTCGCTTGAGTTTTTAAAACGTTTTGTGTACTATCCAAACAACATATTATTTTATTTACAGAGGTTGTCAATGATGTGTACAGGAATGTATTGACATTTTCGTGGATGCATTGTGGGTCAAAACTCGGAGTCACAATTATTCAGCTGATATGAGAGCAAAAGCTCTGACTTCCTAATAATTGGGAGCGAGCCGTCGCGATACGAAGCTTTGCTTGCTATTACATCTGAATTAAACCTTTCTTTCATAAAATTTACTGAAAATAATGCCAATATTTTACGCGATATACTTGAGATTATAAAATGGCGAAGTAACAAAGTATTCAAACGTAATCATAGTTTCCAAAAACACAGACTAAATCGAGTGTAGGGCAAGCACGGACCTCGACTGAAAGCGAAGGCAGATCAGGTGCCATGGAGGAGTAAGCATCCTCTGCTGACCGGTCACACCCGCCGTAAGCCGCTAGTCTAAACAAAGTAAACGGGGTTACCCGTCGTCAAATCTAGTATGAAAATGACAGTCTACAAAGGGTATGACATCAGTCAACATATGATTTAGTGATAATTTGTAATCGCAACAAGGTCATTTATAGCGACCGTAGAATTTTGCGAAATGATGACTTTAAACGAGATTCGTTATAACCCTGCAATCAACTCTTTGTTAGTAGTTGGCCTCGCTCTTAAAAATCATCATACGCATGGGCATGCCCTTGCGTATCGAATCAACTGAGAGACATACACACCATAAAGCAGGTGATAGTAGTAACAGTACGACATTTAACTTCGGACATGACAAAAGTCCAGACTTTTTGCTACCCTTTTAATCAAAAGATACAGAA
This sequence comes from Ostrea lurida, assembly GCA_903981925.1. Lineage (NCBI taxonomy): Eukaryota > Metazoa > Mollusca > Bivalvia > Ostreida > Ostreidae > Ostrea > Ostrea lurida. The sequence continues at coordinate 26,172 of CAJDSM010027897.1, forward strand.
AACAAATCAGTGTATCTTGTAGGATTTTTTGCAGTATCTTCTAGTTCAAAGCTAAAGTTACTACGACTTGTACATTAAGAGATATAAGCCCCTAAAGATAAAATCCTGTAGGAGTTTATCCTATCAAAATCCTATCATTATCCTATGGGGAAAAAAATCCTATAGGAAAAAATATTCTATGATTTTCAATAGGATAATTAATCCACAGAAATGAATTAGATTAATGTCCCAGATAAATTATAGTCCTCACGAATAACAATAACTGATTGGATTAATAATCCTAATTTTCTCTTAAAAATGTGATAAGTATTCCATGGATTTTTATTTGAGATATTTAATTCTAATTCATTTTCTGTAGGATTAATTATCCTATTCGAAAATCATAGGATTTTTTTCCTATAGGATTTTTCTCCCATAGGATAATGATAGGATTTTGATAGGATAAAAACCCCCCATTCTCCTACAGGATTATTTATCTTTAGGGGCTTATATTCTCTTAATGTACAAGTCGTAGTAACTTAGCTTTGAACTAGGAAGATTACTGCCAAAAAAATCCTACCAGATACACTGAATTTGTTTTCTATATCTTTGATTAAAAGGGTAGCAAAAAGTCTGGACTTTGTCCATGTCCGAAGTTAAATGTCGTTACTGTTACTACTATCACCTGCTTATTGGTGTGTATGTCTCTCAGTTGATTCGATACGCAAGGGCATGCCATGCGTTATGATGATTTTTAAAGCGAGGCCAACTACTTAACAAAAGAGTTGATGTGCAGGGTTATAACGAATCTCGTTTAAAGTCATCATTTCGCAAATTCTACGGTCGCTATAATGACCTTGTTTGCGATTACAAATTATCACTAAATCATATGTGACTGATGTCATACCCTTGTTAGACTGTCATTTTCATACTAGATTTTGACGACGGGTAACCCCGTTTTACTTTGTTTAGGACTACAGGCTTACGGCGGGTGTGACCGGTTCAGCAGAGGATGCTTACTCCTCCATGGCACCTGATCCTGCCTTCGCTTTCGTCGAAGGTCCGTGTTGCCCTACACTCGATTTTGTATGTGTTTTGACTATGATTACGTTTGATACTTTGTTACTTCGCCATTTTTATATCTCCAAAGTTATATCGCGTAAAATATTGCATTAATTTCAGTATTTTATGAAAGAAAGGTTTAATTCAGATGTAATAGCAAGCAAAGCTCGTATCGCGACGAGCTCGCTCCAATTATTAGGAAGTCAAGAGCTTTTGCTCTCATTATCAGCTGAATAATTGTGACTTCCGAGTTTTGACCCACAATGCATCCACGAAAATGTCGAATACATTCCTGTACCACATCATGGACAACTCTGTAAATAAAATAAATATGTTGTTTGGATAGTACCACAAACGTTTTAAAACTCCAAGCGAACTTTCTCATACCTTTGATATGTTTTGCTTGTTGTTTGAATAAATCGCTAATACAAAACATTGCAGCTAATGTTAAGATTATATGGTACCAATTGAGCACCAGATGCGCATTCGACAACTTATCTCTCTTCAGTGTGACGGCCATTGGTGACGTCTCCATGTGAGTAGAAATATTCTCGGTGGGACGTTTAAACAATAAATAATCAATTAATCAATCAGTGATGCTCATTACCGAAATGTTGGAAAACCGAAACATGTAAATAAAAAAATCGTAGAGCTGAAACATATAGTGCCCAAAGACTGGAGCCAAATACGTTGAAGGAACAGAGCTATGCTGGAGGGAGATTAATACAAATAGGCGAAGTAACATGGTGTTAAACGTAATCACAATCCCAAAAAAACATATACAAAATCGAGTGTAGGGCAACACGGACCTCCGAACAAAAGCGAAGGCAGGATCAGGTGCTATGGAGGAGTAAGCTCCTCTGCCTGACCCGGTTCACACACGTCGTGAGCCCGTAGTTGAAATAAAGTAAAAGGGATTACCTGTAGTCAAATCCAGTAGGCAAATAACAGTCTAACAAAGGGGTATGAAACAAATCAGTCAACATTATGACTTTAGTTAGTAATACTTTGTAATCGCAAACAAGGTCATTATAGCGACCGTAGAATTTGCGAAATTGATGACTTTAAACGAGATTCGTTATAACCCTGCAACTTCAACTTTTTTGTTAGTAGTTGACCTCGCTTTAAAAAATCCGCATTACGCACCAGCATGCTCTTGCGTATCGAATCAACTGCGAGATATACACACCATAATCAGGTGCATAGTGGTATATTACTACACAGAAAGGGAAAAGTTGACGATTGCAAAGTTTAAAGTCATCACGCTTATCATATAATTTAGATGTCAGTGTGCCATTAGAGTCAATGGTAAGTAAAATATCCAAATATGAAGCAGATCTATCAGATTCTGTGGTGTCCTTTATTTCGAGTTTCATCGGATATATCAAATAGACATATTTGTGAAAATTATGATTGTTAATTGATAGCACATCATCTATATACTATAAGTAAGGTTGAGGACACGGGCAAGTTTTTTTGTTATCCCGTAACAGTTTTTGTACAAATTCTGCTTCATATGAATACAAAAATAAGTCTGCCAATAAGGGGGCACAATTATAGTGCCCATAGAATTACCAACGGATTGTTGGAAGACCTGGTCTCCAAGACTACATAAATATCATCTATAAAAAAAAATGTGAGGGGACAGGGATGGAACAAAAACTCTACAGGCGGCTGTAGTGTTTAAGTG
>CAJDSM010027897.1:28927-41952 GCA_903981925.1 Ostrea lurida
GATATTTTACTTACCATTGACTCTAATGGCACACTGACATCTAAATTATTATTGATAAGCGTGATGACTTTAAACTTTGCCAATCGTCCAACTTTTCCCTTTCTTCTTTCTTCCCGGTGTAGTAATATACCACTATCAACCTGATTATGGTGTGTAATATCTTCGCCAGGTTGATTCGATACGCAAGAGCATGCTGTGCGTATCGCGGATTTTTTAAAGCAGGTCAACTACTAACAAAAAAAGTTGAAAGTTGCAGGAGTTATTAACGAATCTCGTTTAAAAGTCCATCATTTCGCAAAATTCTACCGGCGCTATAAATGACCTTGTTTGCATTACAAAGTATTACTAAACTAAAGTCATTATGTTGACTGGATTTGTTTCATACCCTCTTTGTTAGACTCGTTATTTGCCTACTGGATTTGACTACAGGTATCCCTTTTATTTATTTCAACTACGGCTCACGACGTGTGTGAACCGGTCAGGCAGAGGAGCTTACTCCTCCATACACTCTGATTCCTGCCTTCGCTTTTGTTCGGAGGTCCGTGTTGGCCCTACACTCCGATTTTGTATATGATTTTTTTGGGATTTGATTACGTTTAACACATGTTACCTTCGCCTATTGTATTTATCTCCCTCCAGCATAGCCTCTGTTCCTTCAACGTATTTGGCTCCAGTCTTTGGGCACTTATATGTTTAAGCCTTCTACGAAATTTTTTATTTACATGTTTCGGTTTTCCAACATTTCGTATGAGCATCACTGGATTGATTAATTTGATTATTTATTGTTTAACGTCCCACCGAGAATATTTCACTCACATGGAGACGTCACCAATTGCCGGTCACACTGAAGAGAGATAATTTTCGAATGCGCATCTTGGTGCATCAAATTGGTACCATATAATCTTAACATTACGGCATGTTTTGATTAGCGATTTATTCAACAACAGCAAAAACATATTCAAAGGTATGGAGAAAGTTCGCTTGGAGTTTTTAAAACGTTTTGGTACTATCCAAAACAACATATTTATTTTATTTACAGGTTGTCACATGATGTGGTACAGGAATGTATTTGATCATTTTCGTGGGATGCATTGTGGGTCCAAAATCTCGGAGTCACAATTCAGTTCAGCTGATAATGAGAGCAAAAGGCTCTTGTGACTTCCTAAATAATTGGAGACGAGCTCGTCCGCGATACGAGCTTTGCTTGCTATTTACATCTGAATTAAACCTTTCCTTTCCATAAAATACTGAAATTAATGCCGAATATTTTACGCGATATACTTTGGAGATTATAATAAATGGCGAGTAACAAAGCTATCAACCACCGTAATCATAGTTCCACAAAACACATACAAAATCGAGTGTAGGGCAACCACGGACCTTCGACGAAAGCGAAGGCAGGATCAGGTGCACCTGGAGGAGTAAGCTCCTCTGCTGACCGGTCCACACCCGCCGTAAGCCTGTAGTCCTAAACAAAGTAAACGGGGTTACCCGTCGTCAAATCTAGTTGAAAATTGACAGGTCTACAAAGGGTAATGACATCGTCACATATGATTTAGCTGATAATTATGTAATCGCAACAAGGTCATTATAGCGACCGTAGAATTTGCGAAATTGAGACTTTAAACGAGATTCGTTATAACCCTGCACATCAACTCTTTTGTTAGTAGTTGGCCTCGCTTTTAAAATCATCATAAGCGCAATGGCAATGCCCCTTGCGTATCCGAATCAACTGAGAGGACATACACACCATAAGGCAGGTGATATAGTACAGTACGACATTTAACTTCGGACATGACAAAGTCCAGACTTTTTGCTACCCTTTTAATCAAAGATATAGAAAACAAATTCAGTGTATCTGGTAGATTTTTTGCAGTATCTTCCTAGTTCAAAGCTAAAGTTTACTACGACTTGTACATTAAGAGATATATAAGCCCCTAAAGATAAATATCCTGTAGGAGAATGGGGGTTTTTTTATCCTATCAAAATCCTATCATTATCCTATGGGAGAAAAATCCTATAGGAAAAAAATCCTATGATTTTCGATAGATAATTAATCCTACAGAAAATGAATTAGAATTAAATATCTCAAATAAAAATCCATGGATACTTATCACATTTTTAAGTAGCAAACATAGGATATTAATCCAATCAGTTATTGTTATTCGTGAGGACTATATTTATCTGGGACATTTAATCTAATTCATTTTCTGTAGGATTAATTATCCTATTGAAAATCATAGAATATTTTTTCCTATAGGATTTTTTCTCCCATAGGATAATGATAGGATTTTGATAGGATAAACTCCTACAGGATTTTATCTTTAGGGCTTATATCTCTTAATGTACAAGTCGTAGTAACTTTAGCTTTGAACTAGAAGATACTGCAAAAAATCCTACCAAGATACACTGAATTTGTTTTCTGTATCTTTGATTAAAAGGGTAGCAAAAAGTCTGGACTTTTGTCATGTCCGAAGTTAAATGTCGTACTGTTACTACTATCACCTGCTTTTGGTGTGTATGTCTCTCAGTTGATTCGATACGCAAGGGCATGCCATGCGTATGATGATTTTTTAAAGCGAGGCCAACTATCTAACAAAGAGTTGATGTGCAGGGTTATAACGAATCTCGTTTAAAGTCATCATTTCGCAAATTCTACGGTCGCTATAATGACCTTGTTTGCGATTACAAATTATCACTAATCATATGTTGACTGATGTCATACCCTTGTTAGACTGTCATTTTCATACTAGATTTGACGACGGGTAACCCCGTTTACTTTGTTTAGACTACAGGCTTACGGCGGGTGTGACCGGTCAGCAGAGGATGCTTACTCCTCCATGGCACCTGATCCTGCCTTCGCTTCGTCGAAGGTCCGTTTCCCTACACTCGATTTGTATGTGTTTTTGACTAATGATTACGTTTGAATACTTGTACTTCGCCATTTTATATCTCCAAGTATATCGCGTAAAATATTGCATTAATTTTCAGTATTTTATGAAAGAAAGGTTTAATTCAGATGTAATAGCAAGCAAAGCTCGTATCGCGACGAGCTCGCTCCAATTATTAGGAAGTCAGAGCTTTTGCTCTCATATCAGCTGAATAATTGTGACTCCGAGTTTTGACCCACATGCATCCACGAAAATGTCGAATACATTCCTGTACACATCATTGACAACTCTGTAAATAAAATAAATATGTTGTTTGGATAGTACCACAAACGTTTTAAAACTCCAAGCGAACTTTCTCATACCTTGATATGTTTGCTGTTGTTGATAAATCGCTAATACAAAACATTGCAGCTAATGTTAAGATTATATGGTAACCAATTTTGATGCACCAGATGCGCATTCGACAACTTATCTCTCTTCAGTGTGACCGGCATTGGTACGTCTCCATGTGAGTGAAATATTCTCGGTGGGACGTTAAACAATAAATAATCAATTAATCAATCAGTGATGCTCATACCGAAATGTTGGAAAACCGAACATGTAAATAAAAAATTCGTAGAGCTGAAACATATAGTGCCAAAGACTGGAGCCAAATACGTTGAAGGAACAGAGCTATGCTGGAGGGAGATAATACAAATAGGCGAAGTAACATGGTTTAAACGTAATCACAATCCCAAAAACATATACAAAATCGAGTGTAGGGCAACACGGACCTCCGACAAAAGCGAAGGCAGGATCAGGTGCTATGGAGGAGTAAGCATCCTCTGCTGACGCGGTCACACACGTCGTGAGCCCGTAGTTGAAATAAAGTAAAAGGGATTACCTGTAGTCAAATCCAGTAGGCAAATAACAGTCTAACAAAGGGTATGAAACAAATCAGTCAACATATGACTTTAGTTAGTAATACTTTGTAATCGCAAAACAGGTCATTATAGCGACCGTAGATTTGCGAAATGATGACTTTAAACGAGATTCGTTATAACCCTGCAACTTCAACTTTTTTTGTTAGTAGTTGACCTCGCTTTAAAAATCCGCATACGCACAGCATGCTCTTGCGTATCGAATCAACTGCGAGATATACACACCATAATCAGGTGATAGTGGTATATTACTACACAGAAAGGGAAAGTTGACGATTGCAAAGTTAAAGTCATCACGCTTATCATATAATTTAGAGTCAGTGTGCCATTAGAGTCAATGTAAGTAAAATATCCAAATTATGAAGCAGATCTATGCAGATTCTGTGGTGTCCTTTTATTTCGAGTTCATCGGGATATCATCAAATAACATATTTGTGAAAATTATGATTGTTTAATTGATAGCAACATCTACTATATACTATAAGTAAGGTTGAAGGACACGGCAAGTTTTTTGTTTTTATCCCGTAACAGTTTTTTGTACAAATTCTGCTTCATATGAATACAAAAATAAGTTCTTGCCAATAAGGGGGCACAATTATAGTGCCCATAGAATTACCAACGGATTGGTTGGAAGACCTGGTTCCAAAGACTACATAAATATCATCTATAAAAAAAATGTGAGGGGACAGGGATGGAACAAAAACTCTACAGGGGCCTGTGTTGTAAGTGTAGTAGTATTGGATTTTTATTTCAGATACAAATTTCAAGCGGAAATAAAATAAATCAATTTGAATACATTTGCAGTTGCCTTTTATTTATTTCAATATAGTAAATACTTTTTGGTCAGTTCTGTATTTTAATTCTGCCCGCTGATTGGTTGGGAATTTTCCGGGTATGGGTGAATTTTGCGGTAGTGAAGTTGAAGAAAGAAATTCCGTAAGCCTGACAAGCGACTGGTTTGGTGTCAGCTATTTTTTCTAGACGTTTTCTCCAAGAATTTTATATACAAGTTCTTTATCAAAAGACTGAACGACATATCACCGTAAGTTTCTTTTATAAAATAAATCTTTTTCAGTATATACATAGATCGTACGTAATATACCAAGGATAACCCATAAAGCTCAAAGGGCTTAGTACCTATTGCTATATGCATTTTAACATTTCTATTTCATTAACGTAATTTCTGTTAATTGTCTGCATTTTAATAGAAACCCTAACAACAGTAAAAGTGATAAGTGTGAGAGCATTTCAATAAATCAAGTTGTACATTATATTAATTACACATTTTGTACAATGATGTATAAAGTACCTGTGGCATGTACGTAAACGCATTAAATCAGGCATCTACCACTTATACAGTAAAACACGGCAATATTGACCATTCTGAACCAGTCCATAAATCAGTATATTGTGTTTGTGTTTTCTGAAATATGTTTATCATTTGTTGTTTTATTATACTGTCAATATTCATGTAAGGGTGATAACTCTTATATAAGTAATACATGTACTCTTGTATGATTGTCATTATCTACTATGAATTTGTTAGCTATATCACTTATTGCATATTGCCGGGCATATTGCAGGGTTCAAATATAGTAGTTATTAAATATACTCGAACTCAAGAACAGGACTGGACTTTGTGCTTTATTCCTAAACCTGTTTACATAAGCATGCGGCGAGTCGCGTGCTTGCAACGTCTGTGACTGAGTCAGAGTTAGAATTCAAAGAAAGTCCGAACAAAATAATATATACGACCAAAGAATGGACCAAGTAGAAGGAACTCTTGGTTCGCATCACATCCTCGCACCCCTTGCTTGTCTTACGAGGGCGCCTGAATGAGGCCTTTGCGATGAAGACTGAAAACGAGTCCACGTAGTAGTTCAACGAATTGTGACGCACCGATTACATTAAAATCCTCCCTGCTCAAAAGGCTAGTGACGCCCAAAACAGGACTAATTTTGCAGCCCTTCACGGCAATGAGTGGAAAATTCTCGAGCACTCTTGGATATAATATCGAATATGCTATTCAGCAATCGATTCGTGATATATTCTGCTGGTTTGATTCGCTCCATAATCACTAATGACATATGCAGTCAGAGATTCAGTGGAACTAATAGTTTTGAAAGATGTATCTTCTATAATGCGTTCGCTGTATACCATAGAAGGATCCTAAAGAGAATCGTTCTCCTAGTCATGTACAACCAAGTGCAAGTTTATATTCGAATTTGATATCATTCGTAAAAAGGATAACAGACTGAAAGAAACTATCTTGAAGAAACCTGTGACTGATTCTTGATTCACCACTTCGATCTGTCAAATATCAGCTCATAATCGCATTAGGGATCAGCATCCAATTCAGATAGATTCATGAAATCAATACCTGGTGGTAAAAAACGAAGCTGTGCCTTATGTTAAGGGCTGCATAGCTATTTCTTATATCATACAGCCCTTTGCTCTGCTGTGAAAGTGAACTTGGTGTTCGTGTATCATTTCTTTGATTCCAGCTAAAACGTAGTATTCGTTCAGAAGGCTTTTGAATGTATGGAAACAGATAATGATTGAAAACGGAAATTAACTTTCGGCAACGCCATCACATTCAAGTTTCTGTAATGGTATTGCGGAGGCACTCGATCAATTTATAAAGATCACTCCTAACATTCTCGTTCACGCGGAGAGATGTTATGAGTGGATTCGTCGTACGATTAATGGGCTGAAGGGGTGAGTAGATACACGTTGGACACGAGCTCGTAGTGCAGTGCCCGTGGCCTCAGCTAGCCCGCCAGGAGACACGGGAGCGACAGTAGGTTTCTGGCATGGCAATGTATATGCTCTATTAGGATTCCAGGCTCTAGCTCGATCATATAGCCTCTAGCGGCAGGTATGTGCCGTGACATAGTTCATTTGGGTAAGGCGTGCGTCAGCGGCATAGAGTCGGATTTTCTAATCCGGGCTTAAAGTCGTGACTGTGAACTGACTGGGAGATATTCCGTAGACTGGGTCGTAAGTCTTACTATTAAATCGATCAGCATATGCTATGGAGACTTCGCGATCGTCGCTTATTGTGAGCAGTGCAGCTTAGAGTTTATGTGGCGTACACGAGTTGAGCGGCTAGCACAGATCTGGATGTGGTAGAAGGCAACGACGATATGGGTCGAGCGGCGGAGATCTGAACTCACTGAAGACTGTAATACTGGAATGCCACACATAAGATTGTAATGGTTTTGAGCTAGAGGATGCTTGATCAGCTAACCGAGCTGCGAATCGTCTACGGATCTGGTTTGTCCCGTTCTTCGTCACATGTTCTTCATTCTAGGTTGTCTTCAACACACAGCTCAAGATTGTTCCGGCTGCTACACTACAGATATTGACACCTCAATCATCGATAATGGCTGGATCTTTCTGTCTACAACTCTGTGTTACGATGCGCAATTTAGAGATGGTTTTAATAACTTCTCCCAAATGATTAGGATTCATAGAATACAACGTGTGGCCGGACCCTTCTTGTTGTTCGCTGAATCGTACAAAACTGTTCTTCATGGGAGATTCGCTTGGTGGGAATGTAAGTTTCTGATGTCCGTTAACCTCTACAATCTTTATCGCTTGTTCCACTGAAGTGCAAATCTTGGAAATCTTTAAGAAAAGGCGTTAGTTTCTCTTCCTACATCAAATTGCTAACTAAAAGACTCATGAGTCTCCATGTACATTGTCATTTCTTTATCCATTAATTAATACCACTAAAAGGGGATGCAACCATCCAGCCTCGCTAAAACAGTACAGAAACCAAAGCTCATACAGGTGCATTGCGTCCTGGACACAGATACGGGATTTTTTTTTGACACGCCTTATTTCCAATTCTTGAGGCATTTATCCTATTGTCATCCTACATGTTTGTTTGGCTATATGCAGTTTAGACTACAGCATGTTAAATCTGGGTGTCTGATTGATCTTAAATCTGTTCTGTTGCGAAAACAGGGATCAACTTATTCTCAGACTTTGTAGCTCCACAAAACAGCCGAAAGGCAAATCAGATTAAAAATACTTAACGTTAATCAAAGGTTAATGTTTAATTCTTGGAATATTCCTTTTATAGTACAAGAAGTCCCATTATCTGGGGTATTTTGGCTCATCGGACGAACGTGCTGGCTTGCTCAATAAAAGGAGACTTTGGCGTTCAGTGCGCCTACCAACGATGATCATGAACTACGCACTGTTTCGCTTCGGGAAAACCTCTAGAAGGTCAATCTATTGCCAGCTTAAGTAAGAGCCATTCCGACACAGGGATTTTCTGAGAATTGTTCTGGTAATCGATGAAATGATGAAATACCAATCCAATTTATAAAACTAATCCAAAAAAAAACAATTCTGCCCCTACCCGAAGTAAAGTGGGAAGAATTTATCTGAACTTTCCATATATTTGATATTGTATGTTGTGGCAAAATCAACACTATAAATCTTTTTTTAGCAGTTGATACAGAGATCGTTACGTAGACTTAACAATCGTACACATAAAGCTCAAAGAGGATCTAGTGATGGATTTCAATGGGGTCCTTATAATGCACCAGATTGTACGGTGCTAGTGGGGAAGGGAACCTAAGGGAGTCTCGGAGAAAACAGCACGAGTCCGAGCGAGCGACCGCCATACCCAATTTCGACATACAATACTTTGCCGATATCGGGATACGAACTCGGATCTGCAGTGGTTGAGAAAGCGGAGAGCGCTACGCTACCCGGACACCCCTAAATCGCTAATGAATTATCGAAAATCTTATTAATGTTAGAAATAACAATTCTCAATACGTTTCAATTGTTTTTCTAAAAGGTACATCTTACATCTAAAATATTTTCATTTTGAACAACTCTACAATATTCCTATTTTTGTAATTGAACCTATTTACACAAACGAAGGTAGTTTCTGAAAGTATATTGATAAATATGATGTATTGTATTGTGTAATGATAAATTCTGTTTCACTTTATGCAATGTCATCTGAAAATTTGTGGTCTTAGGAAGTGCTCACATTGTTAGCATTTTATATTCAAGATTTTTTTTATGTATTGCCCTTCTATTTTTAACCAATCAAGATAAGAAGCTACATCCCTCGCCGATACTGGCATGGGTATCTATTTTTTCTGTTTTCTCTGTATCTAGTATATGGTCCACATTTGTTAAAATGTGATATTAAATGTTAGTTGGAAGAGTGTTTATTGATCTGTGATAATATTTGATGACGGCAAGTATATTAGTTTCATCTTATAGAAAGAAATGAGAGGTTGTATACTTGACGCCGCACGTACTTTCAGTTGCGAGCAATCACTCTTCTCAAAAATATAGGAGACCCCGTGTGGACCCGGTTTACGATTGTTATTATTCATTGTTTAACGTCCCACTCGGGGACGAATATGTCACTTCATATGGTGAAGACGTCACCAATTGCCGGTGAAGGGCCTCTCCACAAATTTAGACCTGATGCTCGCACTTCAGGGCCTTGGAAGCAAGTTGAGGGATCTTTATCGTTGCCACACCTGCGTGTGACAACCGGGGCTCGTCGGTTTATTTCCCAGGCGTATCTCATCATCCGTGATGACCAGCGGCCCATGTCAGATCGCACGACCGTTACGACAAACCGCTAGGGGGTTATCTGGAGGAACCTATTCTAACCCCGCGAACCCCACGGGTTAGGACCGAGTTAAAGAATAGGTCCATCAGAGTAACCAACTTGACCTTTTGTCGTAAAGCCAGTTTGACTACTTTATTAAAAAAAGATAAAATGATTATTTATTACATGAAATATGTGACATTCATCGCATGTGTGAAAGTGGTATTTTCAACTATCGTCATAGGATGTAGGGCGTTTTTTTTTGAAAAATATATCGATACATTAATCATCTGCCAACGTCTGTGATTTCCGAAATGAAGACCAATATAATTATCATCAAATAGTGAAAAATGCAAATAGTTTTACTCTATTCACCAACATCCCTTTATAATGGCTCAAACGTTACTTAAATCAGGATATAAAGATCGGAGTAAATTAACAATTAAAATGTATATCCACTTTAGTGTTGTCTTTAAGTAAATTTGAAACTCCGCGAATTAACATATCTATCCGTATACCTTTCATAAGATATGAGAACTCCATTGAAAACGCCTCTATACATAAGTCTTTGCATGACATTGATTCAGGAGAGTGACGACTGTGTAATATGCCATCATTTGTCTATTTCAATAGAAAACGAAATAGAATCAATTTGGAATTCAAAAAATAAAACAAGACAAGATAACTTGTACATACGTAAGTTGTAAAATATCAATTATATCTTCTTTGGAAAAAGCAAAATGTCAGTTAATGGAAAAATAATATATATATTTTACTCATTTGTTTAATACGTACATATAGTGGTAGAACATCACACGGAATTTAGTAATAGATCTCATGTACTCTGTTTGAGTGGTTTCAGTCACGGCAAGCTCCAAGCAGGTAAAACGGTAAAATTGTTCGTTTCAGCCATCACGGGGTAACGGTCAACACTTTGAAAACACTGATTTAAAGTAGTTTATACGTGATGTACTTGTACGGAAACAAGAAATTACATTTGAAACGATGAATTTACACACGTCAATAATATCCGAAAAATGTGTACGATAACCTAGATAAAGCGATATGAAATACAAACAACGCGAAACGCACAGCGTAACGGCTGCATGAAACTGAATTCAATTTTTTTTTAAAAAACTTGTTCAAGTGTACAGTAAACAAATTGAGAATTATAAGAATTAAATCACCGTTCTTTTATGAAATGAATCGTTATCAAATGTGTAAAACTCTGACAATTTTACTTGGACGGGGAACTTAACATATGTGAAGTTAAATGTCCAGAGTATGTTTGACACATCAATAAATTCTTCCAAAAAGAATGTTTAATCCTATATTAAAGTGAAACAAAATAATCGGTCGCTTACGACGAGTCAAATTTTATATACAATTAAAAGAATTAAATAGCGAAAAAGTATGATTATCTATGAATAAGAAATTCTTACAAGAAACTAAAGCAAGGATTATTCGAATTTATCCGTTCAAAAGTTATTTGATGGACTGAATTAAAGCTAGAAAATAAGCATGTGAGCAAAAACTCACAAAGGATAACCCCCGGCCATTCCACATTCCTCTTACGCTCACTTGAGCTCACTGCAAGCTTGAAGAGCAAAGAAGATTATTCCCTACAAGTTTGTCCATGAAATCAAGGTCAATGTTTATTACTAAGGTCATGCGAATGTAGCACGACATCCTCATCTTGGTGATACACTCACATGTCAAAATCATAATACCATGTGGAGGTTAGAGAACTGTACCTTTATGGACGTGAGGTCAAAAGTCCAAGGTCATAATGATCAAAGGTCATATATAGGTCTATGAAAATGCTACGTTGCAATACATCCTCTCATATTGATACACCCATATGCTGATATGTTGGTACGCATCTAACAAGAAACAAAAAGAAAGTTATGGCCTGAGGAACTACGAAAAAATGTCAAGCACACGCAGAACGGACAAACAGAGTTTTAAATGCGACACACCGTTCATGGTGATGCATCCATGTACCAATAATACAGGATGTCCGTACTGACAAAGAACAAAAAAGTTATGTGCCGAACACGAATTGAATGTTAAACAATACTGATAATTTGTTATGAAAACCTTGAGAAGTCAAATGTCATACAGAGGTCATCAATACACGCGACACAATCGTCTCTGAGTGAGACAATATGTTACATAGTATAAATCCAGAATTGATGCCAAATGATCTGGTAATGCCTACGCTCAAGAGGAACAACGAGATAAATTTATGAGGCCCGGCACACGAGATCTGACACAGACAGACAGGAGTGATTCCCTATAATGACCCAGCGCCACCAACAACTTGGTTGTTGCCGGGGGTATAATGATTTCATTGGAGATATGCATGGTAAAAGACGTGTCAAGACGGGTGAATTTGAATGTCCGTCATGAAAGTAAACGAATAATGAACCGAACATTTGATTGGTATGAGTAGTGTTTTGAAGAACGCTTGAGTTGGTAGAAAATGGGAAAAACGGAGCCGAAATACAAAAATCATAATAAACGAAGAAATTAAAGAAAGGGATATGAATAAGCTTATCTTGAAGAAAGGAGGAAAAAAAAGAACGCTATGAAAACTAATACCAACTTGCACAGTTGACTTCACAAGACAGAAAAAGGCACGAGCATGGAACAGAAAGAAAGAACGATGTTACGAATCGTTTGCTGGCATGACAAAAAAACCGCGGTCCACTCGAGATCATTTACACTCTTATGGAGACGTCACCAATTGGCCGGCCGAAGGCTACAAAATCGAGGCCTATTAATCGCTGCAGGGCACTTTGAGCATGGGAGGGATGCTTGTTAGCGTGCACAACACACACTGCTTTTTCACGGGGCCTCTTTATCGCGGAAATATCTCATGCCGAAGGACCGTCCCATTTAGTCGGCCTGCTTACGAACACGCAAAGGGCATGCTGCCGAGAGGATGGCTTTGGGGATCTATTCTAACCCGGACCGCCCACCAGGTTTGAAAGTTCTGTGGAGGAAACGCGGATGTAATTTCAGTCTGACGTCAAACAGATGAGTTATGAGCCCAAATACACCCAAGAAGAATTCGGCATCAAAATTAAATCGAATTTATCCGCATGAATGCCATCAAATATATCCCGTTCAACAACAAGACGTAAGGGTCCGAAAGAGGCGATGGAAGGCAAAAATCTGGCAGACGCTAAAAAGACTAAAAAAGCGCATATATAAAAGATTAGAAAATGAGAAAAGAAAGCGGCTCAAAAGAAATCTACAACGCTTAAACCGGAAAAGGAAGTCACAACTGACAACAACAACGAAACTTAAAGATAAATACTCCAAGGAAAGCCTCGCCACAGAAAAGAAGCGTAATTACAATGAAGCAAATTGCTGACACCAAGAACAGAGCGAAAAGGTGAAAAATCCCTTTTGTTGGGAACGTCTTTTTAAAATTGAGCGATATAGAGAAAGCGCCAGATCCAAAGCTTATGCCGATGACTCTTAAGGGAGAACTTCCAAAGCGTAAAATAACCAGGCTAGAGCAAATGCGCTAGGCAAGTCAGGGCATAGAATCTTTGATGTTTTTAGGAGGGGGGGGGGGGGCATGACTGGAATACGGAATTACCAATG
>CAJDSM010027899.1:0-10209 GCA_903981925.1 Ostrea lurida
TTGCCTTTACATTGAGTGGTTATTGGTTTTCTTGATCATTATGATTTTTATTGCAAGTTTTAAGTACGGGTATCTAAACAAAATAAAACTATCAAAATATATTTTAAGTTTGTTCATATATTAACTATATAAATATATAATAAAAATAAATCCAACGAATTTCAATTATTTCCTTATCATTTACTCCCGTCCAGCGAATTAAAGTCAACAATACACGGATGGCCCCGGCGAGGATCGTGCAGTTGACAATTTTCCATTTTCATATAAAGATGCATGTAGGAACATCAACGCATTTAAATCTAGATTACAGATTCATAATAAAACATTTTCCGTCTTTCTTGATTGCACTTGAAGTCTGTGTAGTCTCAATTTCAACGCCACTTCCGTGCAAGCAATTTTTGTAAATTTTCCTTTTCCCCTCAAAGGTTGTGTGAAAAAAATCTGTTGTCTAATATTTTAAAATTTATGTCAGAAATCATAAAATTAATTTCCAATTAAAGCCTTTTTTCAAGGTTCCATCGCAATCATATATAAAACTTCGCTAAAATTCGTTTCACATACATTTTCCATGCTGAAAATATTTCTTTATGTGAAGTATATCCCCTACAGGCAATCACTTTCGAATCGAGGTCTTTGCAATCCTTAAACGAAAACAAACCATCGTTCATCTGTGGGAGAATATTTAACTTCATTGCTACTATTCCGAGATACGAATCGTCCACTGTTATATATTTGACATAAGGAAACGCCACGACAAATCTCTTGGCAACATCCATGCTAACTACGTAAGCACCTCCTGCTAAATATGGCGGATACACTTTGTTTGGGTATTCTTCCTTCTTCACGAAATGCGGACTCGCTGGATGACGCATAACTGGAGCTTTATCCACTCTATAACCTACGTACAAAGATTGTGGATGTTGCTGGAATTCCAGAAATTTGAGTAGATTTTTGACATTGAAGTGGAAATCATCATCTTTGTAAAGTATATGAGTAGCATTTGAACAATATTCCACGGCCCAATTGTATCCCATTACGGTCTTTCGGGTCAAATTTTGATACGAGTCCACAAAATTTTGCTGCACAATATCTCCATATAATGCATTTTCAACCAATATATTTTTATTATTTACTTTCTTTGATGTACCCATCAAGAAAACGATTCGAACATATCCTTGTTCGATTGGATTCTTCTCCATGGACATTCGCAAAGTTTGTCTCAAATGAAAATTGTCTGGTGCACTTTTTATGAGTATTAATACAAACAGAGACTCGTTCTGTGGAGGCGGGTCCATACAGACGTTAGATGGATTTAAAATATACTTATGTGGATGAGGATTGAGAGGTTTTAGTGGAATGTTTTGACCACTATCTTTCATCACTAATAACTCCTCAAAATTTACGTTATATGGATGCGATATACCGTATGGATTATTAGTGTAATTTGTCAGTAGCTCTGGTTCTTTAGTCTTTGACTTCTTTTGGATTTTTAATTCTTGAACATCTTGTAGCTGGAAGGACAATAGGGTGAACAGAAACACAACGAATATGGGCGCTAGGAAACTCGCGAGCATTCGCCATCGATTCCACCTGCATCGCATTGTTATATCTGCAAAAAATAAAAATATTAAAGATATTGAAATCTCTGATATATAAAGTATATATATATAAAAAAAAAAACAAGAAAAAAAGGAGAATAAGAAGAAAATATGTAATCAACACCGATAATCTGGACCCAGCTCCACAATTTCAGTTGACGTCTATTTAACGCTGTATAGCGTGAGTTAGTGGCAAGTTAACTGTCTGTTAAAGTTAACTTACCTTCGTGCAAATGGATACATGGATACCGAAAAGGGCAAATATATTGCAACTGTGAGTTTTAATTGAAATTGGGCGCCAGTGAGTATATATTCCACGATACATGACACCGAATCGTGTGCAGAAAAAAAGGAGCCGTAATTATGGAAAGTTTTCAGTTCTGCGACTGGGATGTAGACAAGTTTATTGTTCAATTTTCTCTGCACACAATTTCGTGTAATTGGTAAAATTTGAATTTAAAAAAAAAATGTTTCAGACTTCAATAAAACATGTAGATCTATATCTAATACTTTAAATTTTAATTTTTCCCATTCCATAATCTGGCACGCAGAAAAGTCGTGATTTAAAGTTATACGTCATTCATACGGAAACTAAAACCTGTCTAGAGGAGGTAATTGCCAATTTTTCGCCAAGCGCCCAGAATCAAAAGCGAACGTTACGGGTCTTAAGGAAAGAATAGGTGCTGGTACGTCAGAAGGCCAGTAAACAGAGCAAGGCAAATTATGCGCGTGTAAGACATGAGCATCGCTTGTAAACGTTGTTTACACATCAGTTTTTGTACATTTTTCCATCATTTTCTGCAATTCACAGTTTGTAAATCAAAAATATAAATGGAGAATGATGGTATTGTGCTACTTTCAGCGCTGTTACGACTGCAAGGGCAGGTAAAGTTAGAAGAAGGAGACAAAAATGTAGGAGGCTATGGGCAAGCGAAGTCAACATACAACCCAATGCACTAATGCAGGAGATTAGGGTGGTTTCCGTAATTTTACATTGACCTCATGCATGTAAGTAACCTTAGTTCTGATTGGTTAGTTTGACATGTCTTATTGTCCATGTCAGACACGTGTTTCCAAAATGTATCAGTGTATATACACAGAGAGTTTTGACATGCGTGTTTAAACTTTGCTGTGTAAGCGGGTCTTTAGAGAACACTCACCACTGCAGACCTGAGTGGGTCAAAAATTGTGATACTTCGCCTACAGACTTGCTGGTGAAAATTCACAATGAAACCTAAAATATCAAACACCGTGTACATAGCTGGGATACATAGATCTCTGAACGATGACTCTCCATCAGACCTAGCTGTTTTTAAATACATGTTAGGAAGATATGTAAGGAATTTTTAGATATTAGAGATGCAGGAGTACAACGATAGGCCTCAATCATGCTCAACTTTCTGTGCGGCGTAAATCGGAGTGGATCTGTAGCTCTCTGATCTGTCCCAATATTTTTTCAGAGAGCAACAGTTCTGCAGCTACATGAGACCTAAAAAGATGATTTTTACACGTGAATCATCAAATTCATCTCTTAAAAATAAAGCTGTGCTTGGAGATCGCGTGTAGAAATAGGGTCCCTTAGTTTACCTTGCTGTCTGTAAGAGGCGACTAAAGTGGGCGGTCCTTCGGATGAAACGGCAAAAACGACGAGGCCCCGTGTCACAGCAAGTCTCCCTACTCAAAGGCCGTAAGCGCGAGCTATACGGCTAAATTTGCAGCCCTTCACGGCAATGGCGGCGACTCCATTTGTATGGATTCTCGAGTGGGACGTCAACAACATACAATAAAGCCAATCTTCAAAGTAATCTTTTTTCCAGATGATGTATCTGAACTTAGGCAAATATGTATATAAAAAAGAGAGATGAAAATCCTCATTTTCCATGCCCCATTCTTAATCAAATATTGAAGTATAAAAAAGTTTCTGTTGTGGTTTTCTAACTCTCTTCAGCGCAGTTTGTGGGCCTTTTCATACTACAAAGAATCATCCTTGTTCAAAAACCTGTCTTTGTTGCATGAATTGGATAAAACATACCATTGTCACAACATCGCTCCCCGTATTGCCTCATTCTTTGACACAATGATAAAAATCGCTGGTGGTCGCTGTCCCGGGGTCGCTGTACCCTTGGATTTTAAACTTCCATACGCTTTTGAACATGTAAAATTGAGACTGATGCAGTGAAAATACCTGTCATTTTCAAGTTAATAAAGGGATACGAATCTCGCGTATAGAACACGAGTCATATCTTTTGCTATCGTTCGTATCACAGTATCCCCATCATTAGAGGGTTATATTTTCGTGACATTCCAAAACCAGTTTCTCGGTAGTGAACACAAGTAATTTAATACATTGGATACGGCTATTTGACACCGATGAAAAAGAAATACTACGTAACTGATTTACAAAGTACCTTTCGCAACCATTCTTTAAATCATAGTGCGTAGTGCTACTTAAGAACCCTCTATACACTAACGAAAAAAAAAATTTAGACACTAGAAAATTAAATCACATTAAGGTGTTAATATTAAGTTTATCTAGGTATTTAATTATATGGTACGGGCCATTTATCCCCAGGAAAAAATTGATGTTCAAAGATATGAAGTATTGATGAAAAGAAATCACCATTGCTTGTTGAATGAAAACAAAACATGCAAATAAAGAGTTCAGTTAACTTATCTTTACCTACTGATATATTACAAATGCTTGAATTGATTAGAATTTGGTAATACCACAATATTACTGAATATTTCAATTTAGATCTAAGGGCAAAAATACTCTAATTGCTTAAATACTAGCCTCTTTTGTGTGCAGTGTAGAGCAGGGTCCTTAACCCTTGTATAAATTATGACACGTATGGAGATGTAATAAATGAGCAGACATTGGGGGAATATTTGTGTAATATTGAAACAAAATGTTAAAAAACATCCAAATGAACATTGATGAAATATGACTATTATCCTATGCAAAATACACTCATAGTGACAACACTAGCAAATTAAAAGTACATATGTCATCAAGTTTTGAAAACATTTGTCATAGTGAAATCATTTACATCATGTATACAGCATGGTTTTGACAATCAAAAAGCATATCACTTGATACTATTCAACCTTCCTTCGACATGGTGCCCAACCCCAAATAATAGCTAGAAATATGATGAGGACCTTAAATTTTAGTTAACAAATGTTTTTGATAGAATTACATAACTTCCATTAATGTATTCTTTTGTTATTTCATGGTTACCTTTTTGCAAAATTCACAGACAAGGTATCCCTAAATCAAAGCTGAAAAAATGGGTAAGAAAATTAGTTTTTGTTTGTACTTTTGTCCTCTAAAGGGAAGAGGTGTTGTGGTACATATTTAGTAGTTGTGAAGCAGGTGCAGAAGTCTTGATTTCATTAAAAGTATTTTAGAAACCGATTAAACATAGCACCTCATGATTATTTTGATTATACATATGGGTGAAAGAATAATATACATATGGGTGAAAGTTGTGCTTTTAAATCTGGTAAAACTGCATAGCTCTTGCTTTGATGTCCCCTAAATTTCATTAATTAAAGGGACTGATTCAGGATTTCCTTCAAACTTTGGTTTTCACTTTGGTACTGTCTATAGTATTTTAAAAATAAGGTTGTACATGTAAACGTTACATTATGACAGAAGCTTATTACGGACAAATTCAGGTATGTTATTGTTTACAAAATATTTAAAGCTATCTAGATCTTTGATGCATATTCAATAGGATAAATATGTCATTTAAACTGATAATTTTATGACTGTACAAAATTATGATGATCTGTCTTTGTTTACATAAAATGACTCGGAGTCTTTGTTTATGTAACACAGATTTGGGGTTAGAATATTGCTTATATCCTTGTAGTCAGAAAGTCCAAATTTAAGTTTTCTACTTCAAATAAGCTATATTTCTTACTTTCAATATTAAACTGAAAAGTATTTTTTGTCAAAAAATCGTGAATCAGTCTTAATGTACACATTTCTACATAAAATGTTGCACAAATTGCATCAGTACGGTTACCTATTGATATTTAGTATCCTTTGTAGGTAAAGGCAAAGATAACGAACAGTGTTAATCCGTAGTCCCAAATAGAATACAAAAAAAAAAAAGAGTTGGGCACAACAGGACCCCTGGACACAACAGAGTGTGGATCAGAGTGCCTAGGGAGTAAGACCTCCAGTTTGACCGGTCACACCGGCGTGAGCACTTGTCTGATCAAGGTAAACAGGATAGAGATTGTTTAAATATTGATGGTAAACATCCCATCTATAACTTAACCACCGTCAAATTAACCAAACGCGGAAGATTCTACAGAAATTGCGAATTTCCTCATAGCAGCGGAAAACACAACTGACGTACCAGTCCGTGTCTAAGCATAGGCAAACCATCAAACAAAGATAAACACTACTGACCATGTATACATAAATGCATTTTAATAGAATTGGTGCAATACTCGAAAAAGAAGTCTACAACTGAGTATATTAGATTGATTGGTTTTACATGTAATATGCAATATCACATTTCATTGAAAGATTTTGCATGTGGCAAGTTTTAATCTATATTTCACTAATAACTATATATTAACTTTTAATATTGCTCTATTGACAAAGTTTTTCCAGTCTTTTAATATTTCTTTGGTTGATGTATAACCTCGACATGATATGACTTTATCCATGTTGTTACAGTTCTTAATGGTGAAGCTGGCCTCGTTCTGAAGGGTGATATTGAGTTTCATTGCTAACATACCAATGTATGTGTCTGCCATTGGGATACTTTTCACATACGGAATTATTGTCCTAAATTGTTTGGCAAAACGCATACTGACAATGTAACTATTGCCAACCAAAAATGGAGGATAAATATCATGTGCGTATTGCTCTGGTGAAACGTAGTATTTACTCGTTGCTCTTCGCACTGTAGGTGATTTCAGTCGAAGAACGCCTGCCATAATCGAATCCTGATCTTTTTGTTTTTTTATGAAGCTGTCCAAATTCTTTACATTAAAGTGATAATCATCGTCTTGTATCAGTAAGTGTGATGCATCGTGGCAATATTGCACTGCCCATAAATACCCCATCACTGTTTTAAGTGTTAAGTTTCTGTATTTGTCAATAAAATTCTGTTGCACAATATCATTGTAACGCGCATGCTCTACCAACACATCTGTATTTTTGTCTTCTGGGTCAGCGGAAATTCCTAGTAGGAACACAATCCTTATGTACTCATGATATTGTGTAAGAGACTCCCATGTCCATCGTATTGTCTGACGAAGATGGAAATTATCTGGTTCACTCTTTATGAGAATCAAAACGCTGACACTGGCGCTCTTTTTTAGGGGCGGGTTTGTGCACTTGGTTGTAGGATTCGTAATGTACACAAATGGACTTGTATTAACAGTCTTCAGGTTGAAACTTTTGCCATTTTCTGTTTCTTTCACAAATCGAACAAAATCAATATCATGAGTGTGAGTAAGAAACCTTGTATTGTTATAAGATGATATGTTGTAAAATGTCAGGATATCTGTTTCTGACGTCATTGTCATTGGCTGTTGCGTAATTTTCGCGGTGATTGAACTTAAAGTAGTTGCCATTGTAGATTCGTCCCACGAATTTTGTTGATGTTTCATTTGCAGCACAAAAACTAGGGTTGTAGTAAGTGCAAAATAAATGAACAATTTCCAAATTGGAATCTGTAGTTTTCTGGCGAAACAGCAGGTTTTCTGGCTCCTACAAAGTATAAATCATAACATGATTCAAATGCACCTAAATCATGGTTCATACAACATACGCATCTCTTAATTATTCTTCTATGTTGAGAATCTAATAAGTAACTATGTTAGAACTTACCTAGAATTGTGCTTGACAAATTTCTTGTACTGCATTCTTCTCTTTATAGATTCACTGACCTAAAACCGAACCGGTTCAAAATGTAATATTTCCATTTCCAATCTTTTAACCTTCGATATCTTTTACCAATTGTATTGATAACCATTTCTTCATGAATGCAGATGTGAACAATGTGCGTATGAATCTTGAGATAAATATAGTATGTCTATGTTAAAGGCTGGTCATTCCGACAGAAATAACGGGGACGTTTTATGCAGGTCATACTTCTCATAGTATGCTGACATAGTGAGGCGTCGATAAAACTTATTTTCTAAAAACATAAATCATATTATTGCAATGGAAAAAAAATCACTTAACAGGGGGAAAAACAAAGTATGGTGTTTGTTTTAGATTTCAATAATGCATGTCAACATCATCAGGCTAATGGCTAAATTTGCAGCCCTTCACCGGCAATGGTGACGTCTCAATATGAGTAAAATATTCTCAACGGGACGAAAAACAAAACAATAATAATCAAGCTAATGGATTTAATCTAATACTGTGTACCACTTTCACACATTTAAGATATTTCGCTAAAATCCCACCCTTTTATTGTGACTCGGATTAAAGCAAATCGCACAGGATAACAATCTGTACATATACATACTGACATTTTGAACATACAATGACTTAGTTCCAAGGTCGTTATGTACATGTAATGTCGACTGGAATCTATGTTTCATCTGCGATTTTCAAAGTACTCTGCGGAGACAGGATACACAAGAAGTGACATCCTCTTTGTTCCGTTGATGACATCATTATAAGTACACCATAGAACATATCTTCACACAAAGGATACATAACAGGAAGGAAATATGGGAGCAGACTGAACAGCAAGGATAAGCAGAAGTGAATTTTACTTCTGGGTCACAGACAACTTCCTGATTTATACTTCTCTAGCTGGAAAACCCCAACTCTCAGGGAAATTTGGGATTGAACAGAACCCGAGACTGTATTGAATTTAGCCTGAGATTATGAGCCATGAAACCTGGATGCATCGTGACCATCGTCATTTCTGAATGGTTTATTGTATTATGTTTACATTCAATGTATCTTTTCTGTTATATTTCATTTGAAATTGACATTGCTTTCAAATGCGACAATGAATACGTGGTTGTTGCATTAACTAATTCGATCCAGTTTTGTAGTAGGCCTACCACCTGGGGAGGGGGGGGGGCAACTCCGATAAACGAAAAGACATTTTATTATTGTTATAGTTACTTAATATATTATTTTTTAATATTTAAAAACAAGATTAGTATATATATATATATATATATATATGTATTTTAAAAATTTAAAATACAATATATTGTTGACCATTTCAACAGCCGATGCAACCTTTGACCTTGACGAGATCCATATTTGGTAAAGTGAGATCGACTCATTTATTCATTGTACGATGAAAGCAATAAATATTCAGTGAATATAAATATTGCCAAATATGGAGCGTCGTCAACTTCAAAAGTTGCATTGGTTGTTCCGTTCAAAGGAGCGAAATGGTCAACAATGTTATATTTCAGTGCTTATGATTAAAAAATATATTAACAATAGATGTCTTTGTTTTATCGGGTGATGGGTAGCAATAATTGCAGGGAAAAAATGTTCATAAGTTCCACGCGGGTTATGAATTTTCTGCGATGCTAACTGCCCTCATCGCCCGATCAAACAACAAAGAAAGACATTTATCGAGCTGTTTCAATGCTTGTAATCTGGGTCATGTAAGCAAGTGGGTTGGGTTCTAGGCCTAGAAATGCTAGACCAATTTTCTTGCTATGATTGATTGAATAGCCAAAAAAGGTGCTGTCATATCACACACACACACACATAAACACTGCCGATTGATAGAAACACTACAGCTCATTTTCCACAAGAAGCGCTATTTAAAATACATGTACGTATCGATGAAATGATACAAATCATATCGATACTATCAATTTTAAACAATTTCAATGCTTCAATTTGCTCTCAGCTGCGCTTTAGGGTTCACTAGGAATTCAAACGTTTCTTCGTTTTACATCACGTGATTTAGAGTGACAGCAAACGTGTTGTCTAGAAACGTATTCAAATATCCTATAAGGGGTCCACTCTCGCTTTTTTAAAAGTATTGGATTATTCCCTGCTTCTTAAGATTTTAAAAGTAGATATAAATCATTATTCTAACGAAATACACGTGACGTGTTCAGGTATATAAATTGCATTTACTTTGAAGCCCTGCGTTTGTCTCCTAACTCTTGGTTCATCAAACGGTCTGTGTTTAACATATGTATACAACACACGTTCATACTGATCCCACGTAAATTATATTTCTCGTATGTGTTGTATCTCATTCTATTTTGACCCCCTGTCTCGCATATTCTGTCAAAATTTTGGGCCTTACCATCGTACGCTTCCTCTCACTGGACCACATGTTGCACTGTTTACCATCTGTGCGCATGCGTGTAAAAACGATTTTGGTCTCCTTTTTTAAATTAATATTATTTTCATTTTGTATGGGGCTTCAAAGAGTATTAATTTTGCGTCTGAACGAGAATTTTAAACTTTATATCTGTGCTATTTTCGCAAAGTTCATTCATACAAATATGCAACAAAATTCGGGGAAAATATTATATCATGAGTTTTGTGCAAAATTAGCATAGTATTTATCAACTTCTTCAGGAGTATAAACCCGAAGAATTAAAGAAATTAACCTCTCTCTCTCTCTCTCTCTCT
>CAJDSM010027900.1:9607-21812 GCA_903981925.1 Ostrea lurida
CCCCCTTCCCCTTTCATTTTTTGATTTTAGTCAGGGAGGAGGGGGGTGGGGGATGGAATAATCAATCTCAAATAATGAATCTCAGATTAGGAATCCTCCAGGCAATCTGTGAACTGTTGAGGTTAGTTGTTCAGCTTGTTCTATCTATGGAAAGGTCTTCATCTTTACCATTGTTCCTAGCTTGGAATGAATTCACTGTAATTATCAGGGGAAAAAACCCATGCAGTTCATTCTAATACGCTGTAACATGTTGTAATGTGTCGTATTACTGATAAAACAGCACCCTTCCTCCATATGTATCAGGGTCAAAAGAGCGGTCAATAATTTATCTTAAACTTGCAGAAATGTCTCTGTAAAGTGTTACTAGCAGTATTGCATTAAACAGTTGCCCATAAACTCAAGAAAATATATCTTTATTTTTGCATGAAATGTATAAAATAGGAAAAAGGACACTTTATATTTCAATTGACCACTATTGACCATTTTGGGAGTATTGACTGGGGGCAGTTATAACCGGTTAAAACCGCTGGTTAAAATCGGGAGTGGTTTTAACCGCCCAACCCTGATATGTATTATTCTCTTATTCAATAGTGATGAACAATCAGATGGAAGGTAAATTTTGACAATTGATAACCAGAATTTTTTTTATTTTCCAATTTTCCATTGAAATATACATATATAATAGCATATAAATTTTAAAATAAAACACTACATGTAAATTTTTTGAATTTTTTACTTTTCACATTCATGGTAATCACCGCTCACTTACATTTTTGCACACAACCAGTTTCACATGTGTAACACACATATTGCACATAACTAGTTCTACATGTGTAAAATTACATTACAGGTAACTTAGAGGGTTTAGTTACATTTAAAGGATGAATAGAAAGAAAAAACAAAAGTAGACAACAAGATACAAATAAAAGCACAAATATATGTTCGGTATATACCCTATAGAAAGTGTGGGATTGTTTCTTACATATAGTAATGCATAATACAGTCTTGAGTTCAGAAATTTATATGTTGAACAAATTTTATAAAAGAAAAATTTACCAACTATACTTACCAAATCTCAAAGTGTAAAAGTCATCCGCTAAGACAATGTCCCATCAGGGGTATGTATCAGATCAAATCAGTCACATTCATATCATGTGCATCAAGTATGCCACTTCACCCCTCTCATCTGACATTGACTCTTGTCAAGTACTTCTGTTAGTGTCAAGAACATGCACTAATCAAGGCTATTGTGTCCCTTCATCTACAGAAGATATCTGTAATAATTGTCTGTAAAAAAAAACCCCAAAAAACCCCCAGTACTGCAGTCTTGATCATGAATATATTATATACTGCTTATTCTAG
Organism: Ostrea lurida; assembly: GCA_903981925.1. Taxonomy (NCBI): domain Eukaryota; kingdom Metazoa; phylum Mollusca; class Bivalvia; order Ostreida; family Ostreidae; genus Ostrea; species Ostrea lurida. The sequence goes on from CAJDSM010027900.1 coordinate 10,970, forward strand.
CAGAGATTACTAGTTNTCTTGATCATGAATATATTATATACTGCTTAACTAGTCTGAAGCAAATTCAAAGGTAGCTTAATCCTTTCCTCTATGTCGTCCAATCAATGTTGAATTGATACAATGTATATATAAGTGCAGAATTCGAGTGGCCAAATTTTTTTGACCTGTTACGATTTGCATTAAAATATGCACAGGATGATGTCAGCAAAGTTCAGATTGTGCCTTTCAAGAGAAAACAGAATAATAACTTTATATACATTTGTAAATCGTTTACATTCCATTCATACCCATTTTATCTTCCAATTTTAAAATTTGAATAATATTTCATTGAGTAAATGAGCAGAGCAGTTGGATATGCCTGTTCACACTCTCTCCTTAAAAGTAGAAATCTGTGATAAGAATGCTAATTTTGATTAATTTATTGGATAGTCTACATATCTTCATAACAATGAACATGTATGACTTACCTGTGGAATTTCCTATATCATTATTGTATAGATCATTGACTCATCAATAAAAATCTTTAAATACTTGCAGCTGGAGTACATTTGAATGGTCTGATCTAGAGCACCCCTTACATGGCCTACTGGGATGGAGGTTCAGGCACCCGCGACGGGAGGCGGGTTCCCCCTACATCCGACGTCCGGCAGATTCCGTCTCCGAACACAGAGACGATGACGCCAGACACGGAGGAGAACGTAATTGATGAAGCGGAGGATGTCATCAGAAATTTCATTTATGAAAGCTATAGGCATCAGTTGGAGGAAGACACCCCAGATTCCACCACACCGACCGTCCCGGAGTTGTATAACTTTACGTCGGATCCAATGAGGTAGTATTGTTATGAATTTAGCACATTTACTTAAAATGTGAATTGTTCATCATTTGTAAGTGGATTACTCACCAAGGAGGAAACAATCAGACAATCAGCCGTCAGTGTCACATACAGTTTTATTGTAGGGGAAATGATTTTGTTGTTTTGTATAATCAAAGATGCATGTATTTTATCATAAGAATAGTAAGAGATGTACATATGCAGTATGTACTTTTGAGATTTTCAAAACTGTTACAATGTACATTTGCAAAGTTTAGTAAAACTGTTAAAGTAATTTCTACATCTTTTGTAGTCGAGCTTCACAAGTCGGCAGACAACTAGCCAGAATAGGGGACGATATTAATCGTAGATATGCGGATGACTTTCAAGACATGTTGAACCAGTTGAGCGTAACGGAAGATACAGCGTATGATGTGTTTGCCGGTGTGGCGAAAAAGTAATCCTTGTATTTAATTATGTATATGGTAAACAAGGAAATATGTGGCAGGGTGATTGTGTAATTTCATTATTTTTATGGTGTTTCATTGTTTTCATGATATGGACAACCCTACAAATTTAAATGCCCCATGAACAAGAGAAATTGAATTGCTCCTTAACCATGAAATTAAATTTTTTGAACTCGGTCATTTTTCTCAAACCACAATATAAAATACTCATCAAAAATTGTGATTCAACATTATTTCAGTTAATCAGTTTGCAGAATGTATCTAATTTAAAAATACATGTAAATGCAGTTAATCTTTAAACCTCAAAATGGTCAGTCAATTAGATTGGATTTAGAAATGTAGAAATTGCAGTCTATGCGAAAGACACATTGGACCGTCAGACCTGACCGATGTACAGTGCTTCGGGCCCGATGCATTCTTTTTTACACCGGACCAGAATGTCCGATGTCTCAGTGTCTGGTTTTTGAGTTTGTTTTAAGGTAAAAAAATATATATATATATATATATATATCGCACAAATCCAAGCGATTCGTGTGATTAAAACCGCGTGCCGTGGACTGTCTCATTACAAGTATTATGGAGAATCAATCTCTGGAAGTCTGTTGAGAACATAAAATATCAGCAGTAGTAGAATAATAAATAAGATTTCCTTGGTTCGGCATTTTCACGTGTTTCACTATTTTACTTTAGGTTTTTCTGTCTGACAAAATTTGGTTTGGTCCTGTGTGTTCATTGTGTACATGGTACTGAATGTCTTGTGTGGCTCAAAAAATCTTTTGCATAGACTGAAATTGTCAGCTTATTAAAGATGCTCAAACTTTACTTCATTACAATTCCATTGATTTATTAGCACTGTTATTAACATGACCAATGCCCTTTCATCCCCCACGCAAATGTTCAATTTCCAACAACATGGCTTTTATAACATATATATAAAGCTTGGAAATGTTAGGGATTGAATGGACAGATCTATATGGATGGAAAAAGTGTTGGATTAATTTCCAGATTCCAATATGGTCTATGTTTGTTGATCAAATCTTAGTGATGAGATTATTTTCTGAGTTCACCCCAAATATGCATTTTATGAGATGTCTTATTGTCAGTCAATTATATCACTTTTAATATCTATATTTCTTTTCAAGTATTGTTGGTGTTTCTGTTTCAGATTGTTTGCAGATGAAATTAACTGGGGGCGTGTAGCTGCCTTAATGTGCTTAGCTTATCGAATCACCATGACTGTAGTGAAAGAGAAGGCCAAAAAATTTGCACAATTCTTGAAAGTCATTGTTAGTCACGTAGTACGTTTCATCAAAGAGAAGATTGCCGGGTGGATTGCTAGTCAAGGAGGATGGGTAAGTTTCCTGTATGAGTATTTAGCTTCTCCAGGCAAAGCTGGAGAGTATTATTTCCACGTTTGCTGTTAATTATTTTTTAGAGTAAAATGTTTGATGAAAATTACGTCAGCTGACTTGTGACAATGTACAATGTAGCAACAAAAGTTCTCATGTCATGAAAACCTGTTTATCTAAGCAAGCTGTTTATACAAGCTCCCCCCCTTTCCCATTTGATTGACAAAAATTCAGAGAGTATAAGTAGAAACTATTCACATGGGACCTTGGTTTTTGAGCTCATGGGACCTTGGTTTTTGAGCTATCGTCTAAAAGACCCATGACTCTTACTTCTAATTGCTGAGAGTTTCATGAAGAAGCAGCCGCTATCAATATTTACATACTGTAAAAGTGGTTATTTACGTGTGGGGAGAAAATTACACTAATTATGCAGTCACGTAGTAAGCACGTAATTTTCCCCCATGCTTATTGTTAAACAACATCATATATACTAGATGTTACATGCCAAAACGCATACTTTACCCCCAGCATAAATAACCACTTTTACAGTATAAGGTTTGATGCAACCAAGGCACAATCAAGGCTCAAACTTACCACCTTCCTGTCATGAAGTGAACAATTTACCGCTGAGCCACAGCAATTGCTATATACATGTTTCTGTGGCAAATATTTTACTCCATGCATATAATGAGATTTTTTTTTGGATTGAATAGGGTGCATATAGAAATGTGTAAACCATTTATTCTTAAATTTTCCCAAAAAGTACAATTTATGATGCAGTATGATCTATTTTTTGTTTGCAATTCAATACCATAAAGGCCAAGAGAAAGCTTGATTCCCCCACTGAGAGATAAGCTCTAATTCCTTTTCATACAACAAACACGAGTCCACTGCGTTATCTCGCGGCATTTAAGTTCATTTTTTTTAATCTGTGTTTGCTTGATTCCACCTCAGATCAGCTCAGAGTTTGCTAAGACTAGCAAAATGCTAGGCCCATAACTTGTATTGAACTTTTTGTAAGGTTTAATCTGCAATTGTGTTTAAATTTCGTCTTTTATAATTATATTTCTGATGCCCACAATGATCTACTGTATTATTTTTATTTGTAGAGTGCTGCGCTTCAGTATTCACCCTCTGTGAGTTTCACCTCTCTCTCCATCGTTGTGGGATCCTGTCTAGCAGCCATTGCTGCTGTGTTCTATTTCAGCAAAAAAAGCTGAACCACACAGACTTCTTTATTCACTGGTTCAGACTCTACCCCAGTGAATTCTGACACTTTAATCCTGCGCTGGTTGCCAGTGTAAAGACGAAAACTCAGCAGAGTTGCTTTTAGGAATCCCAGTGTTGGGAGCCAAATATCAAGCCTGTGTTGAATGACTGGATTCAACAGATTGTTAAATATTCAAAATTTGGCTAGGGATAACCATTTTTGATGCATAAACGACATCTTTTTTTTGTAAATATAAAGTCGTGTTTTTGTTATCTATCTCCATGATTTCTATCATCACCAATAAGGAATGGAATATGGCAGGTGGAATAGTGAATTTATCTCAACACCAAGATGTCCGACAACAGCTCATTATAAATCCCTGATCTCAGCACCAAAGACCTGATCTCGGTGTGCAACACTGTGCTATAGTCTTTGTGTGTCAGCCTAGCTCAGTAGGTAGATTATGCAAATGAATTACATCCAAATAGGAGATTCTGTATAGGGCATCCATGGTGCATGTAGATTATTATAGAAAGGTTATTTAGTTTAGAGTTTGTGTGTAGAAGTCTAAAATTATGAATGGATTTCGTTGTATGGTCTGTGACTTCAATACTAAACTGATTTCATTTCTTTCACTTACAATGGATTCTTGTAAAAGCTTAATAAAGCTGTGAAATTTTTGTCTTAATAGAGGATGGAATTTTTTGAGGATTTAATCTTGCATGTGATAGCATTATGAGATACTGATTCAGTTTATATAATGCAAGGCAATGTAGAACTGTTGATATTTTTCTGTTCCGGTCTCATCCATGTTAAGATATCATAAAATGACTTATTTTGATTTGATTGTCTACATGTAGTATGATACATATTAATGAAAATCCTGCAAAACAATGGCCTTCTACAAGAAGCATTCAGTTAAGATAAGTGGATTTTTTAAATTTAGAAATTAAACATGGCTTTGTGTTTTTGTTTTTGTAAGTGCAGGAAAACGAAGACTATTCAAGGCTGATAGAGACTTAGGATAATAATTATACTTATCATGTTTTGTGTTCTTTTGGTCACAATCAAAAATGTTAAAAGTCAATTAATGACTGTCAAGTCACTTGCATCATCATGTATATATATCCACATGTTTTATATCTCGAGATGTGTCATCATCCTGATGAAAAGATGTGCCAATTTTCCACTGTTGATTCACATTCTCAGTAAAACATTGTCATTCATCAAATATTTTTTAGATTTTCCCATGAATTAGTTGGTCAATTTATAATTGTATTTTTTTTTTGTTTCTGTTTTTACGAGTGCGACTTTATTTTTTTCTACTTGGTGATGTCCATTTTCACAGTTTGAAATGTACTTAGAATGGGGATGACTGTGGTTTATTGGATTATTGTACTGGATGAACAAAGTTTGGGAGACGTGTGATATCTAATGGTAATTAGTATGACATGGCTGATTATTGGAAGTGTACAGTATATTCTATACTTAAGAAATAGATACACAAGGTTTTTGTTGCATGACAGTCACTGTTTTGATTTTGAGCTTAAATCTTTATCCCTGTCTTGTTTATAAAATATTCTTCAGACAGGACACACATTTTGTGAGGAATGTAATTGTTTACATTTAGTAATGTACATGTAAATGAGTGAATATTGATATTACAGTAAAAATTAATTGACTTTTGGTGAACAAAACAAAAAAAATAATGATTTAGTGCACTGCTTCATCAGGCTGATCGATGATCTACCTTGCCATCGGAAAAGGACACTACTAAGAGGTTTGGGATATCACTGTAAATATTAAAGAGAAACACTTATGAATTTATTCATAACTACAGTGTGATAGTATGTGAAATGTGCACAAAATTGAGATTCCGGTATTACTGTTCAAAAAATATTCTCTGTATCCTTGTATTTTTTCAAAGAAGATAATCATATATGACACCATATAATAAAATTAAAATCGGGCCTGGTTTTGCGCTGAAATTAAAGAAAAAAAAATTGCTGTAAATTTTCAATAATGAAACAAAATCTTCAACCTAAAATCAGTCCTGAGAGTCATGTACCTCAAAAAAAATTAAATCAAATGAATGAGTGCTTTCTGTTGTACCAAAATGAACTACTTTTCTATTTGTAATTATATTTATTTTGTTGCGTTAGAAAACATTGACAATGATGCTTTAAGTTATTGTATTTGCTATGTATTGATTAAGCCTAATCCATTATATAGCTGGTCACAAGTGTCTTGAGTGGTAATTGCGAATGCTTTGAATTAGATACAGGTATGGGGTAAATTTATGAAAAGGGTTTTTACTATAGGAATTCAAGTTTCTCTGTGTCTAGTTTTAAATGAATTTATTAAGAAGAAACAAAAGCAGTCAGAGATTTCTAACCTCCATCATGTTTACATTTAAAGTTTCTGGAATCCAGATCGCTCCCAAAATTTAATGAAGGCTTCCTTTAAACCAAGATACATCTGTTCACCACGATTTTCAAAAGCGATCTGACCATTATTTTTTGCATGAAGTTGTTGACGGAACCAAATAAATTCCACAAACAAGTAAATATTATGATTTTTCTTTTTAGCAATTTGCGATGGTTTTTAATTTTGCAGAATAGTAAAATATTCTAAGCTAGAATCATGGTACCCAAATCATTGAACAGCCACTTCGCGACAGTTTTATTTTCGCGATAGTTGATATAATTGTGAATATTGGCGAAAATAAAACCCATGCAATATTTCCCCCTTTACAGTCAATACAGGCAAAGTTGAAACATGAATTCTTGGCTCATTCTCAGTTACTTGTATTTATTCCATGTCTTGTTTGTTTATGTAAACTTTTTTATTTCATCTTTGGAGATTCTTTTTATACAATTTGGCTCATTTCGTCTTTTTTTTTTTTTAGCAGAATGCTAAAAGTATTTCTTATACTGTGATCTGTCGAGTCCCAGATATTAACCTCAGTGGCTTCCAGACCAGTGTGCACTGTTCTATTTTTTAATTGTTCAGATATATAATTATATTTGTGGACAAGAAGTCATAATAAATCCATCATTAATTAATTTTCTTACTTTATTTATTTTACCCTCTGTTTAATACATATGTAGGGGTGTGAATTTTTCCTCTTTCAGAGGAAAGGCCTCTGATTTATTCAATCGAAATGCTCGGGGTTTGATCTGAAGTGACAGAAATCAATCCCTGTATGGATCTGTCTCAAAAAAGAAATATTAGCAACCCAACCATAACAATTATTTTTACAAAATTTTAGTAGGCTCACCTGAAACAAAGACTCAAGTGAGATTTTCCTGAATTGAAAGTTGGAGTCTTGATCACTTTTCACATTTTCAATAGTTATCGAAATGGGGAGAAATTTTTATTCACTAAAAGAGTACAGTGTGGAACTTGCTTTTGTAAGGCTAGCTCTAGGTGTGAAACAAAATCAACAAAAAGAAAACCAATTCGTCATTCGTCTGTCCCAATATTTTTGTCTTTGCAACTCCTCCTAAAAACCCTGTGAAGGAATTTCAATGAAAATTTGGTACAGTGAAAGATCACAACATGTAGGATGTTGGAAGGGGGAACGGCTGTTTAAATTTAGAATCAGGAGTTATAGTTCTTGAACTTTAATTTTTAGCGTGCAATGGTATTGTACGTCATTTTAGTCTTCAACAACTTCTCATAGAACTTTAATGGATTTCAAATGATAACTTATAACAAATTAAAGATCACACAACCGTGTAGATCTGATGAAAAGTGAGCCAATATATGCCTCAAAGGGTCACAGATAAATTTTGCTGCCGACGGGGGCATTCGGTGGTACCGACACATCTAATTTCAAAAAAGAATTACATTATGCTGAATTTTTTTTTCTCATATTTTTTTGAACATTGCTTTCATCCTTGAAAAGTTCAAACTAAAGTTCATTCCGTGTTTTTAAGTACTAATGCCTAAAAAATGGAGCGTTGTCCGAGGTCAATGGTGCTGTGGAGTTCCGTTCAATAGTAATAATAGGTCAACCAATGTACATAGTACTTTTTAAAAATCTAGTTTTATATTTTAAATTTTTAAACAAATGCATAAAAGTATAGATACAAACAATAAATTGTCATTTCCCCCGTTTTATAAGGTATTGAAGGTAGCAGTCATGCAGAGAGGAAGAGAGAAAAAAAAACCACACCCTCTTGTCTAAGCTTGCTATTTTTTTCTGATAACATAACAGAATAAGTTATTGTTCCCTGATAAATTCTAGTATTACCAGATTGGATTTGGTGAGATTGATGGGATACATCACGGCAGAAAATAATGGCAACATTAAACATGTAAAACATTCGCTAGTTACAGCAACAGGTACTATCTCTGATAAACTGGTGTCCCCAATGGTTCAGCTCAAATACCAAATGATGCAACATTGCTAAAAACATCAAGTGGCAAAGGGTTTTTCAAATCAATACATGATTTATTCACTAACATATCACAGTTTATAAAATTACTATTCTTCAAATTTCCCACTCTACTTAAAATATGTCATAATAGTATGTCGTTGAAGGCTTAAAAATTAGTGATTAGGAATCAGATTTTAATTTTTTAAATGATAAATCATCGTCAAATCAACTTGACCATCAAAGAAGGGACACCAGTGCTAACCAGTAGTAAATTAATCACTTATTGGTCATTTCTCTTGTTCTTTGCCCTCCTGTCGTATGCAACAAAGCCAACACCAAGGCGTACATTTTTTTGTAATACAATTTATTTTAAAATATTGGGTAATAAAAAAAAAATAAATAAAAAGATTTATGCTTGGTGTTTTAAAATCTATAAACAATCTTTGAAAAAATGAAAAACCAACTCAATCCCAAAAACATATCTACTACAACTAAATAAAAATAACACGCTAGAATTGGTCATTCCAATAAAGACTCTGAAACAAGACTGCGGGATAAACGCAACAAAGAGTCAGTTAGAAAATCAGAACAGCGCTGTACAATAGCGAGGTTAAGCCTTGCAAATTAATTACATTCATCACATCAATTCTTTACTAGAGTAGAAACTACCCTAAACTCATACAAACACAGCAGAATACACGGGTTTCACAATGTGTATCACATGTGGGCTCTCAGCTCCTGCGACGCTTGGACCCCTTTTTCGCTCCCTCCTACTGTTCCCCGATCCACCTTTCCTTGCTTTCGTCTTCTTCGACTAGTCGTCTAACATGGTCTAAACTTCGTTGATCGTCATCACTCATCATCATCATCATCATCATCCTTTACTGTCTTTGTCATTGTCTCCTTTAATGGTTCCACAACCATTTCCTATTCTCGTTATCAACTCATACATCATTTCTTCGTTCATTATCAAGTCTCGGAGATTTCGTCCATCACTGAAGAAAGAGAATGCCTTTAGTTACCAATCAAGCTGTGAGCAACAAATTATGACAAACTTGCAACAGAAATAAATAACACTTGTGATACACTGCTAACATATAACAGACATACCACATGCAGTTTACGGGTGCCATTTGCCTTTGGTTTGTGCTTTAAGAGGAAGATCGAAAGATATGTGTTAAAAGAGTCCAAATCAGACTTCGATCAACGTTCAACTTTTCCTAATCCATAAATTGTCGCGGGACTTTATTTGCAAATTTCAAGTCCATATTGATTAATTTCAGCCTCTCAGGAATCAAAATTATTAAATTTTGGTGTTTGCATGGAATTGTTTTAAAAACTTTTACTTATTCTTAGTGAGTTTTTGCTTTACGCAGTAAATATTTCATTTTATGTGAGAAAACTTTTATCTATTTAAATTTTGTTGGCATTTTGAAGTCTAGAATATTCTAGAGTTTGTTTTTTAAGACTCTTTCATCTCATGAATAATATTCCGAAGGTGGGCCACTGAAGTTAACAAAAAGAAGAAATAAACCCAGGTATAATATCAGATATGTAGTTTGAAAACTGACAGATAAGAGCAATCTGACAGCGTGTTTAATTGGAATTTTAAAAAACTAACAGCCTATATTAAGTGAAATAAAGCCACACTTTAAGACATTTAAAAGGGTGCTCCTCACCTCAGGCCTCCTCAATGCAGCATTTAAGGTAGTAAGTGCGCATTAACGCCTTCCACCCCTTATTTTCCTTGTGTATTTATAGGAACCCTCGGTACATCTCCCCCGGGTCGCCACTGCATCCTCTCCTGTTTCGGCGTCCTGATTCGCAGCAGTCACAGGCGGAGTTTGATTTTCCCATCTTTCTTTGCAGAATCTATGATTGAGTAAAGTAAAAACAATTACAAATCGATAAACAAGTATCTTATAATCCAAGTTTAATACATATTGAAACTTTGCAAACCGTAACAAAAACAGATATTTTAAGGAACATCGGCATTAATTCACTGCATAATATCACATTCCTTTTCTTGATCGATGATGCTAATCTCCATGTAATATACCTTAGTCATTAAATTCTATATAGAATGAACATGAACTGAGGGGTATGTAAAGGACAAGATAACGCAACAGTGATCAATCTTCGTAAGTCCAAATAGAATACAAAAAGCAAGAAGTTAAGGCAAACACAGACACCTGGGCAACACTAGAGGTGGAATCAGGTGCCTAGGAGGAGTAAGTATCCCCTGTGACCGGTCGCACCCGCCGTGAGCCCATTGTTCTTGATCAGGTAACACGGAACAATCCGTAGTCAAAATCAGTGTGTGAAAAAAAACGGCTTTAAACAATGGCTATGAAACAACATCAGACAGCTTTGACTCAATGATAAGGTCATATTGGTAAACTAAATTGTACAACGACCAAAGAATTTACTAAATGCTGCCTTAAACGTGACTGTTGAACCCCTGCAACAAAACCAACTTGTCTGTAAGTAGCCTGCCTCGATTCGGTATAAAATGAAAGATAGAAGAAGAATCGAAACTGATGCTTTGTGCAGTGTTATTATCAAAAGTTAAGAAGAAACGAGTAGCCTACCTTCACTGGTGAATGTAGTTTTCCTTG
>CAJDSM010027901.1:492-15164 GCA_903981925.1 Ostrea lurida
GCCCCCCCCGCCCTAACTCGGAATCTTCTGGATCGCGCCCCTGCAATACACTCACACTAATCTGAGGTGTTTCAAATGTCGGTACGAAAATATACAAATTGAATAACAAGTTTATATAAAAGTTGTTCATGTCTCATTTTAAAAATTTATTTGTTCACGAGGGACTGTGTTATTAATGCAGGTGTGTCATTGGTTTTATTGCTTTCAAAAAAAAGATTTTTTTTAAAGTGTTTTTATTGACATGTTTCTTGACGTATGTAAATCCAAAATTAGAGGCGAAAAAAGTAGTGTAGTCTACCGAAAATTGGCTTTACATAATGTATGAAAGATGGTATTTACCGGAATAACAATAGCAAGGTTATGATAAAATGCAATACAGTACTTAAAAATGCAAGATTTATTCTATGATTTCAAGAGCGCAATTCGATCGATCTGTTAACATACAAACGATAAGACCAATGCACTAAAAAAAAGATCTATGCTTTGAAATTCTGTGTATTCATTTGCGTTATGCGTAAGGGGCGACTACGCCCATGATTAATGCCGGAGAGGCCTGCAAAATTTAGCCTATGCTTGGCACTCATGGCTTTGAGCAGGGAGGGTCTTATCGTGCGACACCTGCTGTAACACAGTTCAGTATTGTGATACAAATTATTTTTACTCAGTACAGCAAAATTANGCCTTGGTTTTTCCAGTCTCATCCGAAGGACTGCTCCCGGATCAGTCGCCGCTTACGACATGAAAGGGGATGCTGGGTCCTATTCTAACCCGGATCTCCACGGATTGGAAGATTTTAAATTTTTAGAGAAAGTACAAGACATGATGTGTTATTTGAAGGATTCTACATACTTTCAGTATAAATATGGTCAGCTAATATAGTTGAATCACCAAAATTGTGCAATCTAAAGAAATTTTTATTTACTGTTTTCTCAAAATATGTTTTGGAATATATTTAAAAACATTCGAATTTGAGAACTTTAAATTTAATGAAGGTTATTTTCTAGCCTATAATGTAATTCTTACGAATTCATGTAATGCAATTCATCAAGAGCATTTTCTTGAACTCTCCTACATATGTGCAAGAACATGTGTAAAAACATGTTTAAGAAACTAAGGAATCCATGATGACCTTTCAGACATGTAAGAATACTTCCAGAAGAAAATATCGAATGAATACATGTAGAGCAGTTGTGTTGTTTTTGAATACTTCATGAACAAGAAAATATGTTTTTGCAGGGGTTGAACATTTTTTGAAATTTTTAATTTTTTAAAATTACTTTTCAGGAATTAAAGTTCAGGAAGAAATTAAGTACAAAGCAGTAAAACCTGCAATGTCTGATCAGGAATTCAGAAACTTCCTGGACTCAGCAGGGCATATGGTGAAACCAGAAGAATTTCGAATAAGTATCTATCAAGGGGGATGTGAACCATCATTACGGCGAGTAGCATGGAGACACCTGCTTAATGTGTTTCCGCATGGTCTTTCGGGGAAAGAAAGATTTGAGTATTTGAAGAAGAAGGAAAAAGAATATTTTGACTTAAGAGACAATTGGAAAAAAGAAATACAAGAGGATTTAATGTCAGAGGAAATGAAATTTGTGACATCTATGGTTAAAAAAGATGTTTTGAGAACTGATCGTGGACACAAATTTTACTCTGGCTCAGACGACAATAAAAATCTAATTTCATTGTTTAATGTCTTGGTGACATTTGCACTGTCACACCCAGAAACCTCTTATTGCCAAGGCATGAGTGATATTGCTTCCATACTACTAGTCACACAGAAGGATGAGGCTCAAGCATATCTGTGCTTTTGTGCACTTATGAAAAGATTGAAAGATAATTTTAACATTAATGGGCATGCAATAACCTTGAAATTTAAACACCTTTCTGATTTACTACATCTGCATGACCCAGAGTTGCATTCTTATTTCCAGGAAATCAATGCGAGTGACTTGTTTTTCTGTTATAGATGGATATTACTGGAACTCAAGAGAGAGTTTCCATTTGAAGAGGCTTTGTATATGTTGGAGGTCATGTGGAGTACGCTACCCCCTGACCCACCCACCAGGGGAGTACCACTCACCACGGAAACCTTATCTACACAAAGCCTGTCTTGTTCCCCAAACTCCTCTTCTTTTGGCATGAAACAAACTGTCTATGCAAAGTTATATGCAATGAGAAGACAACAGGCGGTGTTAAAAAGTAAAGCATCATATGAAGGGAGCAATGTGTCAGAGCAGGAGCTAGCTAAGAACAGTGTGAACAATAACTCCAAAACTTCCAATTTGCATGATGAATCTAACTCAGTGATGAATTCCCAGGAATATCCAGCCATGATAGATACTGAATCGCGAATTATGGCAGAAAGGAGCTCATCCATTGATGGATACCTGAAAAGTCCGGTTGAAGGAAATCATTTTAGAAGTGATGTTGAGAATAGCTTACTTGAAAAAGAATCACCACATATCCAAATTTCTGAGGATAGTGATGAAAGCATCCCAGAATGTGATGATTCCAATCTATGCCAGAGTCCAGGATTTGATAAACAAGATGATATCAAACCAAATGTGGAAGGAGAATTGCACTTGGAAAGGTCTACCGATACATTTGTTGAGAAAAATGAAGATAAAGAAGATCGTGATTGTGAACTGTCTCAGTTTCACATGTCTCTGGATGAAAGTATTGCAAATGAATCCAAAGTATCCCCTGGTACCATTTTACACACAAAGAATTCTGAAGCTGTAGCTGAGCACAGTTCTGTCATTGCTGACCCCTTAAAAAATTTGTCGGAGAACAACTGCAATGAACATTCCTCAACTACTAGTCAGTTTGTGTCCTACTCTGATACAGAAGAAATTGGGAAAAGAATTCGAGAGGCAAATTCTTTAAGTTCTAGTTCTATGTCCAAAAGTGACTTGCATTTAGAAGACCAGGCAGACATATCCAATTCAATGGAAATAGTTAAGCCTGTTGATGATAAAAATGCTTGTCTCCCAGCTCCACAAGACTTTGGTTGTGGAAACCCCTTTTTAATGTTTTTGTGTTTATCACTGCTACAACAGCATAGAGATCACATTCTGCAGAAGAGACTAGAGTATGATGAAATTGCCATTATGTTCGACAAACTTGTAAGGAAACATAATGTGCATAAAGTGTTACATTATGGCAGAAGTCTCTACTCTGAATACCTTAGGACACAGCAGAAAATCAATGACTCTAGTGAAGGAGATCCAAGTGTATGAAACTTTTCAATAAATTCATGACTGGCTTATGTACTGTTCAATTTCATTTAGCTAAAATTCAACACATTTAATAACGTACCCGTCGCTTAAAAGTAGTTATACAGTACAGTTATACAATACACTTTTCAGAAATAGCAGGGCAACTTGACAGGAGTGTTCTACATTGAGAATAAATCTAAGTCCAGCTAAAACAGTAACAGGGTTTCAAAGATTCAGAAAAATTGTGTTAAAGAAAATATGAAGTTATTATTATTAGTAATCTAAGTTTACAGAACAGTGTCCGAATATAAACTGAATTCACATTTGACAATAAGCCAGTATGTATAGCGCTGTAGAAATCGACCGTTAAGTCGTCTCGTCAATCCCAAACGAAATACAAAAGAGTTGGGCCCCTGGATACACCAGAGGTGGGATCAGGTGCCTAGGAGGAGTAAGCATCTATCGACCGGTCACACCCACCATGAGTCCATTGTCTTGATCAGGTAAACGCATTTAGTTTTTCCTTCACATGTGTGATTATCGAGAAGATTTCTGAAGGTTGGTCACTTTTTGTCTCTCCCCTAAGGCCCCTGGGGTGCAACATTCTCGTGCACAGAGTTGTCAGTCCTTTCTCTCCCTTACATCAAGAGAGAGAAAGGACCGACGACTCTGAGCAAGAGAATTGGGGTGCAATAGTCCTGAAATTTACAATGATGATCCCCCTGTCCCAAAGATGCTTCATACCAAATTTGAAAAGAATTACTTAGTTATCAAGAAGTTCAAAATGCCCAATTGTTCACGCAGGACGACAGCCGAAGACAAATCGCAATATTAGTCGCATGAGTTTACTAGGGTGACCTAAAAATGTACAAGTTGATACAGCTGAAATCAAGAACGTTCTTTAGAGTAAAAGGCGATAAAGGGAAATTGATGGAGAATCTTTCTATTCATAGACTCCACACCTGAACAAAACTTACTTGGGCCAAGTCATATGAACTCTATGTTTCTGTGAGATTCTGTGTTCTGTTACAAACAACATAGTGAATGCTCTAGACTATTTTCAAAATATTTTAGTGCGTGTTAGAGCGCTATTATCACACTACATTTATAGGGATTTCAGGACAAGAAAATGCATTACATGTACATGTTACGACATTATATATTAACCATGTTCAATTTGTCAGTTCCAATTGTATTATCCTTTTTTTTTTTCGTTGTTAATTTACTTTGAAATTTTTTCTCTTATTAAACTATTCTTGTTAATCCAACAATTAAGATTTGTTGATCTGAGCGAAATAAAAAAAAAAAAAAAAAGACTGTTTCACGCCAGAACCATCTATTTTCCATAACGAACAGCATAATCATGTTATTAGCATCGCGGAAGAGTTATTTTCCTTTAGTAAGAGTTACTTTCTCTTTGATTTTGATTTATTCTGTTGAATTACTATAGGAATATGCAAATTTTCAAAAACTTTAAAATGTTTACATTTGAAAGAAGTACAAATTGAAACAACCTTGTGGATGGTGGTGATCAAAACCAAATTACGGAATAAACGAAATATTTAATTCGCGATGCTAATAACATGATTAACGAACACAGTGCTTTGTCTATTTAAACCCTTTCATTTTCCATAACCATGATAACGAATACAGTGCTTTACCTAAACCGTCATTCATCTGAAATCCAGAACCATCTATTTTCCATAACGAACACAGTGCTTTGCCTTAACCGTAATTTCTCAATACTGAGCTGATCATCATTTGAAAACCAGTACCATTTATTTTCCTTCTTTCTTAAATTATCAAAGATTTTACATCAAGATGTTTTTACTCAGAACAATTTCAATTATGTAAGATTTTAGATTCAGAGTAAGTAAAAATAATCTACACATATTTCTCAAAAATTGAGAGCAAACTTTGAACAATTTGCTCGATAGATACTTTATCATATAACGTGGTTACTCATGGATAAATACGACTTGAAAACAAACAATGCATTATGAGGTAAAATGCCACTATGGAGCGCCAAATTAACATAAACTCAAATAATTGAAGATATCTTTAATTATTTAAATATATCATTAATTCAATTATTGCTCTCTTCAATTGAATTAATGCGCACATTCAATGAATTATTGCTCTCATTAATTGAATTAATGCGCGCATTCAATTAATGAGAGCAATAATTGAATTATTGCGCGCACAAATTCAATTAAAGAGAGCAATAATTAATGCGCACATTAATTGAACTGAAAAGAGCAATAATTCATTTAATGAGAGCAATAATTCATTGAATTACTAATTTGTTATAGCATATAACAAATTGATAATTTGTTATAACAAATTACTTCGCGGATTATAAATGTTTCAATTGATAATTTGTTATAACAAATTAATAAAAGGTACTGCTGCGGCCCTAATACGCTTCCGTAGTGATCCGAGCAAAAAAAAAAAAAAAAAAGTACATGTATCCTATTTCGAGCTCAATCGGGCAACACCAAATACCATAGGGGAATCTGCAAAAGAAAAGAGAAGGGTGCCCGATTCAAGATCACTTTACCCTATACTCCCGTCCTATGATACCGCGGTAGTTTAGTTTTACGAGTCAACCGTGACATTTATTATAGGCCTACCCCCTTCACACTCGCGGATTTTTCTTGCGGATCCTTACGGATTTGTAAAAGTACACGGATTGCTACGATTCAGACACTTTTAAGAGCTTTAAGTGCGTATCACGTATTTATAGATCGGGAACATTTCACACCAGCTAATAGGAATGAGAAAAATATTAACTAATGATCAATTACTTTATGATTTAAGAGTATTTACGGGCCATTTACGGTTTATTACAAGTTCTTGCGATGTATTTGCGGCAAACATTTACGATTTGTTCCGAGTGAACACGGATAAATACGAGCAATTTACGACATTTTACGAGCTTTTTGAGATTATTACAAGTACTTTACGGAAAGTTACGATTTTCCGTAGCTTTTACGTCTACACATCACGACCTGTTAACGTGTTGATAACGTGCTGTTACGAATAGTTGGGAGTTAGTTACGATTGTGTGCGTTTTTGACTCAAAAATGTTCGAAATTGGCTATGCATAATCATTCGACAACTGACATTACTTGGAACAGAATGGTACAGATTAAAATTGTATCAGCAATTTCTACAACTGCTCCTTTCACTAGCCCAAAATACTCGTAAAGTAGGGTAGCCTGGGGCAAAGAGCCCCCCTTAAGCGGAATTTTTATTCTAACATCTAGTTGCAGTCACAGCGAGCTCGATTCAGGTGCAGATTAAAGGCGCATGGGTAGGCCTAATAATATCACGAACATTCGAAGACAGATTAACACAAAAGACCACAATATGTAAAACAGGAAAAATTATTTTGTGGCCTTTTTGCCCCATGCCCGAGGCAAAACGCCTAGCAAAGTGGAGCAAAGTGCCCACCATAGGCATCTTGCCCCATGGCAGTGGGCGATTTGCCCCTTTTTATTGTAAACAACAAAAGCAACTGAAATATAAACACACCGCCGGTATTCGGATCCAATGACCGCGGAGCAAAACCCAAGGAACATCGTTTTTAAAAAGCATGATTAGCTGATTGACCATGCATATTAGATTTTATGTTACATAAATATGTATTCGGGAAGAAGAAGTCAATCCAAAGTTTTAGAACTTATGCTCAATCCCATTTGTAAATATATTTACAATAAATATGTTCAAACCAAATCGTTTTTAGCTCGCCGGGACGAATATCCGGAGAGCTATTTCATGACCCGGTGTCAGCGTCAAGAAAACTTTAACCTGGGCCATATCTTTGGACCAAGGGGACAGAGCTTTGATATTTCACATATAGGTGCCTCATAATGAGACCTTTATTTTGGTACCAAAGCTTTTGACCTAGTGACCTTGACCTTTGACCTACTTTCAAAAAACTTTAAACCTGGGCTATTTCTTTTTAACTAAAGGGAATAGGGCTTTGATATTTCAGTATAGATGCCTCATGATGAGACCTTTGTTTTGGTACCAAACTTTTGATCCTAGTGACCTTGACCTGGCCTTTGACCCACTTTTCAAAAAACTTTAACCTGGCTATATAATCATATACGGTACCATTTTTATGCACCAGATGCGCATTTCGACAAATTATGTCTCTTCAGTGATGCTCAAACCGAATGTTGGAAATCCGAAACATGAAAGTAAAACTTGATAAAAGTGATTCAATGTATGCCAAATTGGGCCAAATACTTCGAAGGATCAGAGCTATGCCTGAGGGAGATAATCTTAATTTTGATATAATTCTAATTTTACCACTGCAATTAAATATCTATCCGTATTTCAAGCTAGTAACATAGTACCATAGCAACTGGGCTGTAGAGACCTTCGAGGACTAAACAGTCCACCAGCAGAGCCCCTCGACCCAGGGTCATAATATAAATCATATACGGTACCAATTTTTATGCACCAGATGCGCATTTTGACAAATTATTCACTATATCTTTTGAACTAAAGGGAATAGGCTTTGATATTTCATGTATAGTATCCTCATGATGAGACCTTTGTTTTGGTACCAAAACATTTTGACCTAGTGACTTTGACCTATTTTTCAATAACTTTAACTGGGCTATATTTTTTATATTCTCCGGTTCCGACATTTACACGTTTTTCGAAATCAAAACATGGAAGGTTTGCGAAGAGAAGTGGATGTAGGCTATGCCTGTCCACTGCTATATGCCTGTCCACTTCTCTAAAGAGAATATTCTCAAAGCCTGTCTCAATAGTTAAATTCAGAAGGTATACAGTTCTTCAATTTATAACGACTGAAAACTGGCCATTTTTTAATGCCCGTCATGTTTTTGAATTCTTTATTCATTGTCAACAAATGTTCGCATTTTTATCATTTTCTATCATTTAAAGTTAAAGGGACTGACCCACGATTTGTGATCAAAAGCTTTTTCATTTTTGATGTTAAGCATTGAAGACATAACTCATTTAAAGTCTACAGTAAAATTTCGATCTTTGAATGCAAAGAATTAGAGAAATATTTAGTTGTATCTCTTTGTTATGTAAACAAAGACTCGAGCCTTTTTATCACTTGATACACGCTACGTTTGGGTGGCGGTTATGCGCAACATTGCGTGGCGGTTCGCAGCAGAAAAAATACCAAAAGTGAAGTATAGCATAAAAATTTTCACATGTATCCACGACTTAGTCCAGGAATTATAATTAGCAAGAGCCATCGCCCGTTTCCGACAAAGGACCGCCACCCCAAATGACGCGTTGTAACCAGTGTTTATATTTACAAACAAAATATGAATTGCAAAATTTGTAATTTTCATGCATTTTGATGCTTCACAGTCACAAATATGAACATTATAACAATTAGACAAGATATTTTTTGATTATAAAAAGTAAAAAAACAAAATTTTGGAGAAACAATCGTGGGTCAGTGGACCTTTAAGAATACGTCAAAACGAGATAACCCCCCCCCCCCCCCAGTTGTAGCACATAGGACCCTACGCCCCTGTATTTTTTACAAATACGGCGATACCATATAGGAATCTTTTTGTTTCAAATGTAAACAGTGAGTAGGGAATCGTGTTGGTTAGGTTTTCGGTAGTGGTATTATTTATTTATATGAATGAAAAGCAATAAATAGTATGGCATATCAAACGTTGCAATATTGATCTTTTCCATTTGCATTGTATTTTCTATTTGCATTGGGTTATAATTGTCAGCCCGCGGGCTGACAATTTGTACTGGGCTAACACTCATATGCACTTGCGTAATGGGAATTGTGGGAAGGAATACACGAAACAATATACTTTTTATATATTAGAAATCTGAATTAAAAAGGTTTCTGATGAAGAAGGGTCAGTGGTATCAAATGCTTTAAACTATGATCTAAAGAAAATAATCATAGAGAAAATGATAACGCTTAGAGCATGGGACAGGGAACAGGCCAGTAATCAATAAACATTCCGGAAACCTCGGTTCTCAAAATAGACTCCGTAATAAAGATGCGCTTGCGTAGATTTGGAATCCTGGGTATAAAATCATTCTATATATAGAGGTCGCGTCATCAAGCTAACAAACTTCCAACACTTTCACCAGAGTTCGTTCGCACGCTAGATGAGGCCTCGACGGGAAGTATGACGTGTGGCAAGGCCCCTTCTGGGAAGTCCACACCTTCGGCTGTTTCCTTTATTTAAAAGTTTATTTTAACGGTCTGTAATGCAAAACGATCGTTTAGATATATTTCGTAAAAATTCCTTAAAAAGAATTTTTACAATCAAAGACCAATTTATATTTACACGAGGAAATTACACCTTTTTCACATATATTTAGATTGATATTTTTCATGCTTTCAAACTTGTTTTTTATGCCCCCCCCCCCCCCCCCCCACCAACACACACACACTTCCAACTAGCTTATTAATAAGTGCAATTTAGAATTTACAATATCAGAACTATATCATTTTAACAATAAATAACACTTTCAAAAATTACTACACCTTGAACTGCTTGTGCAACTTCCTCATTACAAGTTAGATGCTATCATTTTCAATTCTTTATATTAATGTTTACTTTATTAATTTAAAATGAAATGATAATAATAAATATATAAAAATAAAAAAAAACACTTAGCACCATTCCCTCTAAATAAGATAATCTACTGCACCGACTCTCTAAGCTTTTATTTCAAAGCTAAACTTGTAAAGATGTGTTTGTAATACTATCACTTTCAAAATACGAGTTAAAGAAAAAAGAGAAAAAAGAATCCTTGAACTAGGACTTCCTTAAACATTAAAACTTTTTAAAAAATATATTTATATACCGGGTATCGCGAAGATCAGTATTCACTGAATTACATGAAAAATTTACACCTTTTTCACAAATATCTTATAATGATTGGTAATTTTTTTATGCTGTCAAATTCTATTTGTTTGTTTGATTGCAACTGCATCTCCTATTTTCCAGTTACGTAATCGTTTGAAACTCTGGCGACAGAAGCGTTCTTGGCCTGACCAAGCAGAGGTTGTGTATAGTACGAAAGCCTATTAGTATCAAGTAAAAAAAAAAATTAACTTTCACTATCTCATTACGAGATAGTTATCTCGTAATTACGAGAAAGGATCTCGTAATTACGAGAAAATATCTCGTTATTACCGTTATTACGAGATAATTTATGAATATTGCCCATGCGATAACTTCCTATGTAAGCTATATCCCATTCTCTTTCTGTCATTGTTTTTAAAATACAGGAATATCTATTCGATCGAATCATGCCAAGTACATGTGTACATTATTGAACATGTTACAGTCAACTTACTACGGAAGCGTATTAGGGCCATATTAAAACACTTCACTTTTTTTTATTTTGCACTTTTTTTCTGTAAAATTTACACATTAATCTGTAAAATTTACACTTTTTTCTGTAAAATTTACACTTGTGGTTCTTGAGAAGACAATAAAAAAAATCCCTATATATTCAAATGTATAACTTTGATCCTCTATTGTGGCCCCACCATACCCCTGGGGGTCATGATTATTTCTTTCGACAGCAACTATTAGTCTCACTCGCCGACGACAGTAAAATGATCTAAAACCTGGCAATTGACTAAAACCCCTAAATATATTATATCCGTTTTCCTCGATCTATTCTGAGATAATTGATTCAAGAACAAACGATGATTGATTGATTGATATTTATTGTTTACGTCACACCGAGAATATTCACTCACCAATGCCGGTGAAGGCTGCAAAATTTAGGCCTATGCTCGGCACTCAGGGCCTTTGAGCGGAGAGGATCTTATCGTGTCACACCTGCTGTGACACGGGGCCTCGGTTTATTCCGGTCTTCATCCGAATGACCGCCCCATTCAGGTCGCCTCTTACGACACGTAATTGATGCTGACGACCTATTCTAAACCGGATCCCACGGGTTCGAAAATATATGAATGTTGTTTAGTGGCGATCCAGGATTTGTTCGAAAGAGGGGGGGGGGTTCGTTGAAAAAGGAGCCAATAGCTTTTAAAGGTCTGGGTGAAGCCAAAGTGGGGCCCAAGGGCGAAGCCCCCGAAGCTCTCGGGTTTAGAGCTTTTTAAAGTTACGTTTAGAGGTTAATTTAGCATATAAACTATACATAATGATTAAGCTTTGGTCACCACAGCCACTGTGGTATGGATTTCAAAATATTGATTATTCAATAGGCGTGTTTTGGAGATCTAAGCCGTACATATGTACCCCAAATATAGCTTGAGACCACCCCCCTCCCCTGGGTTACAGTGCTAATTATCTCGATCAACCGCCATGGGTCACCGACGCGGTAAATTGGTCTTATCGATCCGGTGTCCAGCCTGTGCTGAAAGACCCCAGTAATTACATGTGTTAAGTAAACAAGAAAAGAATATAATATGAGATGTAGTCGCGTTATCTGTATATTATAGAAAAGGTACGCTTTGCCACAAAGAGATCTTTAGGAGTTTCGAAGATATAAGAGGAAGGATTTGTTGATGTTTAAAACAAATAATCATGTTAAAAATTTTTTTTAAAATTAAAATAAATTTATTTACATGAATTTATATAAGCAAATCGTCGGAAAACAGCGGTAACTCTTTTCTACAAAATTGCAGAGCTTTTCTTCAAAATGGCGGAAATTCAATTCATCGCCAAATTCGTTATATGCCAAAAAACAAAATGGCGGTTTATACGAGAGTTGACTGTATCTTGAATCCAGATTTCCAGTCCAACCGAGTTCAAGATAATGAGGTTTTACTGCATTTTCTCCACTATTTTCCCCAATGCACCATTTATAATGTCTATGTTCCTGCTTATGTTTCTCCTTCATACCATTGCATTATTCAAATTTGAAAAGGGAAACATTTCCATAATTAATGCAACTGCCTGCCACACCAACTATTTTCATCGGTGGACGAACAAAAAGAATCAAGACTCTTAATATTAATTCATTCCGAACCTGTGTTAAATAATTCCACCTGGGCTGATGGAAGACACTGATAATTTGCAGGGCAGATTTATTATTTCCATTCTAAAAAGCCAGTAACGTAGCATTATTTTTCCATAGCATGTCCGAGTCTAGATAGAAATGTTCTATCTGTTAAAATGATAGTTTGTCTCCGACCCGGTTTAACTGCGCTCTCTCGCTTGGAAATATGATTAATCCGGTTTGACTAGTTTTGATGGTAGTAGAACGAATGAATTTGAATTGAACCTATGCAGCAAAGCATTTTTTAAGAGTCCTTCCCCAGTGCGGATCCAGGATTTGTCGAAAGGGGGGCGGTCCTTTGAAAAAGGGGCTGCTATACGTCGCTGGCTAAAGGTCTAGAATGAAGCACAAGTGTGGGCCCAGGGGCGAAGCCCTCCGGAAGCTCTTGGGTTTAAGGGCTTTTAAAGTCATTTTTAGGGTTATTTAACTATAATTCTTATACATAATGATAATTTTGGTACCAAAAGGGGGGGGGGGCCGGGCCCCCCTCTAAATCCGCCACTGCCCCCCCCCCTTTCAAAATCTGCATGACTCGGACTAGAAAGAATAATAATCTTACTGTGGCATTATGTAAAAAGGGCATTTGCCAGAAAACAGTGGGACAGGGACACGGTACAGGTAGTACCCCCCCCCCTAAAAAAAAAACCAAAACAAACAAAAAAGATCAATTCATCCTAGACAACAGAAAACAAAAAGTGCAATAAACATCGTTGATTATTTTGATGGATAGAGAGAGAGAGATAGAGAGAGAAGAGACGAGAAAGAAGAGAGGAGACGAAGAGAGAGAGAAGAGAACAATTTCAGCCAACGAATACCGCACTTGGGAGTGAACGCAGGGAAAATCCTCTCTTGATTTACTGTATGCAAATAAGCACTATTCCAATTTTCTTCTTGGGCATTATAAATGTGGGCAACCCGCTTAGAAAAAAGAACAAAAAAGAAAAAAAAGAAAAAAAAAAGAAAAAAAAGCAAAAACAAAGAAAAAAAAAACAAAATCAAAAAAAAAAAATAAAAACGGAAATATACTTATCTTTAAACGTCAGTAGTGATGATGTCTATTACTATGCAATTGTGCATTTGCGCCACCACCATGTCGGCATCATGTTTTTTGAAAACGGAGGATTCCCCTACATTTGAAGATTTGAAGGGAATTTTATATCACAAACTTCTCTAAAGTAAAAAAGAAAAATTGTAAAAATTAATTTAGTATTCTTTAATTATATATTTCGTACGGTATATCAAAAATGTTAGTTTACTTGCATGAGTTAACAAGACTGCTCTTTCCAATTAAAAAGTGAAACGTGAACCGAACTTTGTATCTTACAATTATTATTTTCAACAATTGTTTTTGAGGTGTCATGTTCGAAAGAGCCAAGAATTGTCTTCAAAATGCAGGCATTCCCGGTAATTATTTGAGACGTTTTTGCAACGATTACTAATTCTTTTTCAAATATAGGTTAAATTTAAAATCCATAATCGCTGAATGCTGGATTTTCCATTAGACCATTATCTTTGCCTTCCTTGCGCGATGATTGTTTTTGGAAATTTATCTTTTTTCCTTTCTCTACGACCTGGCCTTCGAATACCATAAACTGAGAATATACTTAAGTCTGCTAATATTTGAAATAGTTTTCATAAACAATTTTTTTGTATTTGTTTGCATTTGATATCTTTTTTTAAAAACCTGCAGTGTTTTTAAAATTTTCAGTATTTGTTTGCATTTAATTTCTTTTTAAAAACATGCAGTGTGTTTAAAGATCTGAACAATGAATCTTAAGATATAAGTAATCAAACTTTCAACTTACATACAAGACTATTATCAGTTTATTTTCTTGGAGCCAGTTGTTTCCTATTATACGCAATGAATGGTTTTAAAAACATTTTAGCTGGATATAATTGATAATTTGTGTACGTTGAATGTCAAGTCAGCGCTATACTGATATAGTACAAATATCTCAGTTTTACTAATGAAATAAAGGTTGAAACAACAAAAATCTGAGACAGTATTATCCAAAAGTTCCTGGAAAACTACAAAGGTAGTATGACCTCTTGAATTAAGACATAATTCCGAAAATATGTAGCTTCCAAGTACTGAATTCTTCGTTGTCTCTGATTTTAAAAGTGAAAAATGAAATTTAATATTCATATATCTAAAAATTGTACATTTCTGTACATATTCTATTTTCCAATAATTTCTGGGAACACTATATCTAAATATTTATTGGCGACAAAGCCTTAGAAGGTTTTTTTTTTCAATAACATTTATGTTTAAAACATATGTTGACTATACCACATACTTCAAACATATGTTTAACAAAATGTAAAAAAAAAATATTATACATGAAATTAACATAAGCAATGACCTTTAATTCGATATTTCTATATGTTGATCTATTAATCATAATGATTTCCATTCATTTGTCGATTCAA
>CAJDSM010027902.1:0-11814 GCA_903981925.1 Ostrea lurida
ATGTGGCCCATGGGCCTCTTGTTTTCTTATGCAATTCTTCCCGAACAGGTATGATTCAAAGCAAGTTACAGGACATGAATTCTTATATTGCATCACCTGCTAAAAAAATGCAAAGATATCACACATTAATTAACAGAGTAATTCCATTTGTCCCATATGAGAAGTATAATCTAAGTCATTGTGTTTCAAGGATTTCAGCTGGACCAACAGAGATAATTTTGATCGAGACAGATTGCAGTAGTCAAATGAAAGATTACTGTGGAATAATTTTAATTCATGGGGGCCAATGTTTGTGGGTAACCAAAATTTTACTGGTTCGTGGGGACGTAATTTCGCGGGTAATTAATAAATAATGTGAACGACATGATGTTTATAAAGATTAAAAGGAAAATAAAACATTTTTGTGGGGACGTAAATTCATGGGTAAGGGTGACCCATGAAATCCAAGAACATTGGTACCCCACGAACAATGATGATTCCACAGTAATAAATTGATAATTATATGTAAGAAGGCTGTGGAAATGATTTGTAATGGGGCATTTCCTTTGTACAACCCAAATTTTAAATTAATTCATGCCCTGTGAAAGATATGAATACATGTAATTAGATGAGATGGTGTTTTGAAGTATCATTTCTGGTCAGGAGTAATTTGACCAATTTTGAGGGAAATTCATGTATTGACAGGTCAATTGCAATGGGATCTACATGACTGTATGAACACAAAAGAGAATAATCTTAAAATTTTATGTTTCTGAGATCCGTAAATCTCCTTAGGTATTAGATAGGAACTGTTACATGGTGGGTGCTTATAGTAATCATTCTGTCTGTCCATCCATCCATCTGTAATCACTTTCTATGGCACATCATGATAACTTTAAAAGTTTCCTTGCACTTGGAAGATTGTCATATATTTTCAATCTTAATAAAAAGGTGAAGATGACAAAATGTGATCAATGTCATAACCCCTCTCTGAATTTATCTTTAGATTTAATAGGCAGAGGAAGACCTGTTTTGATTTTTTAGGTCACCTGAGTAAACTCAGGTGACCTATTTTGCAATTGCGTCATTCGTCCGTCGTCGTGCGTCGTCCCGTCGTGCGACGTCCGTCGTCCGTTAACAATTGAACATTTTTACTTCTTCTTGATCACCACCTGTCCAATCTTTTAAATTTGGGTATGAAGCATCTTTGGGACAAGGGTCACATAAATGGTAAATTTCAGGTCTTAGCACCCTTGGGGCCTGGGGGGCGGGGCAAAACTGCCAAAGTGACCACATTTTAAAAAATCTTCTTCTTTACAACGCACATGTCTGAGGAAACCAAATGCTATAGTGATGTAGAGCAGGAAGGCTCTACCAAAATTGGTAAATTTGGTGATCCCCGGGGTAGGGGTCTGACCCCAGGGCGGGGCCAAATTTGGTACATAATGTCTGTTAACAATTGAACATTTTTAACTTCTTCTTGATAACACTAGTCCAATTCTTTTCAAATTTGGTATGAAGCATCTTTGGACAAGGGGCACATAAATTGTAAATTTCAGGTCTCTAGACCCCTGGGGCCTGGGGGCGGGCAGAAACTGCCCAAAAGTACAAATTTTCAAAAATCTTCTTCTTTACAACTGCCATGCCTGAGAGAAACCAAATACATAGTGATGTAGAGCAGGAAGGCCTCTACTAAAATTGTAAATTTGGTGGTCCTGGGGTAGGGGTTTCTGACCCCAGGGCGGGGCAAATTTGGTACATGAAGATCTGTTAACAATTGAACATTTTATAACTTCTTCTTGATAACCCAGTAGTCCAATATCTTTTCAAATTTGGTATGAAGCATCTTTGGGACAAGGGGCACATAAGATTGTAATTTCAGGTCTCTTGCACCCCTGGGCCTTGGGGGCGGGGAGGAGCAGGGAAAAAAGAACTGCACGGGCAAAAAGTGATGGCTCATAACAGTTTTTCTAGAGAAATCTTCTCTTGTACATACCTGCAAGCGTTTTGCATTGAGAAAAATAATTAAAACGATGAGCGTTTATGCGCTAAGAAAGACTTTGACTAGGCAAGGGGCCTTTTATTCCAATGAATTTTGTAAAAATTTTTGTGGGATGATGAAGAAGATGACCTACCGGTTGTTGAGGGGTTTGGTTCTGACTTACCCCGGAAGGAGAGGGGTTGGGGGGGTCACATTATTACTTCGGATACTTAAACACTTTAGGGGTGGATTTGTATAATAAACATATTTTTTACGTTATTAGATAAAGCAACTTCTTTTTGTAACATGCTTATTGTGCTCGTAATAGATTAATAAGAATTGAACATGATAAAATTGACACTTTATTTGGTTAATACAGCAAGAGAAGCAGCCTTTTATGATAGTCGAGTGAAGCATTATGAGGCCGATATGGCTTGGACTTCGGGATTCAGATCCGTACCATGCAGCTTATAGGAGTTGAGTAGAGGGCGGTGAGGGGGTATTTTTGTAAATACTGCAGATCACATTGCTATCACAAGTTTGTTGTGCTCCTAAGAAATCAGCCACGATATGAATAGGTTCTGAATATGTGTTCTCTCGCAACATATTTAGCTAGATTGCTTTTTTCTTGAGTCACAAGATTATTCACTAATAATATATTTGGAGCCTCACTTGTCTCTAGCAACTCATATATACTGCATTGTGTGGGTAAATTGCTCGGATTGTGAAGACTAAATGAGTAAACGTACATCTGGACTATTCGAAGTAGTGATATTGTGTTTGAGGGTCAAGAGATTATCATTTTTGCTAAAGGGTCACTATTCATGACATGGGACATAATCTATCTGATGATTATCTGGGTTCAGAGCATTATCTTTCTACTATGAACCATATATCATACATATAACTCATTGAGACAAAGATGTTCTTTATCGAATTTTGGGTCAAAAGGTCTAAAGGTCAAGTCATGCCTTAGCTTGGACATGATTCTAAGAGATAACTTATACTAGGATTATTTGATTGTAACAGCTCTCTTCGAGGCTTATTGTTTTCTTAACCTTTACGCAATACGCCTTATATTACATATGACTCTATATGAAACATAAAAACATATGGGTCAATGTAGTATTTGTATTATTCTATATTCTGACTATTTTTGGGCATCATAGGCAATAGGGTCAACAAGGTCAGAGCATCACTTTGGGATACACATTACGGTAGCTTGTTATTATTTTGTTTTTTTCATTTAAATTTTGATATACATTGTTTCTCTTGTGCTCGAGAACTATGAAAATCGAACATATTATTCTTGTGTACAATATTAGAATCATTGTTGATGCAGTTAATATTTGAAGATATTTTATGAATTTAATCAAAGCAATAGTTTATTTTGAGACTTAAGAATGCAAATTTTAAGATAAGACTTACACTGTGATGAGCGATACTTGCATTATCTCAGCGTGACTTGGGTTAGTTTGCGCGGCTTGTCGGGGGCCTGATATTGTTATATTTCGCAGCATATCGTAGGACTTATATATTACCGGAACAATGTAATCGCTTAATTACTCTATGTCTTGTCAGATGTGATTGCGTGCGTGTTAGTATTATACTCTTAGTATTAGTGTTTTTTACATCAGGCGAATTTACTGTGAGATATGTAAGTACGTATTCGAACATTATCTGTATAGACTTAGAACAGTTAATTCAATATTATAATATATAGAATCCACAGATATATTGGAAACAACATCAAGAATAATTAGCATGTGGTGGGGTACTCTCTAGTCGATCATGAGCAATTTTTATAAGTGTTGGATTGTGGAATCCTACGACAACCTCGCCGTGACCATAGAAACATGTTATTCAGTATACGAGAAGAGGTGATTCTTGGCATTAGGAGAAATAGCGCGCCGCGAACTGAGCAAGATTGGACTGTTACAACGATAAATAAATCCGCCTGAGGCTATTTCAAGACAGGAGTTTCGGTGTGCGGAAAAATGTGTTATAGTTTTGGTAACTGGTTTTCTCTCTCAAAGTGGAGTAATTAATTTAAAACATATATAAAGTATTGAATAAGGTTTTTATAAGATATTTTTTTTAGAATCTTATCTATAAGTAGAATTTTTTTTAGCCAGACATTTACTAGTCCTTATCCACTAAATAATTGGTAATCAGTAATTTTTATTTTTAGTAGTGAGAAAACTAAATTTTGACGTTAATTATATTATATGTGCAACTTAATTTTCAAAACAGTTAAGCCGAATGAATCTAATTTGGAATGAAGCTTGTTTTATAATGGAATATTTGACTAAACAACGAGTAATGTGTATTGATCTTTATAATATAAGAGACTGCCTTTTAATGTAGCAGAACGAAGCATGAGTTACGATCATAAATACATTATGTAGCAACAGTGTAGTTTGTGATATACTATACTTGTATATTTTTCTTGGTGTTTTGGTATATCTTCTACATTCCATGGATAACAATCAGTTTGTTATATAGTGGACTTTTTTGCACAATATAAAATTAAATTTGAATTTTTGAATTGATTATACAGTGATTCATCAAAACACCTCACTAAATATGCCAAATATTGAAATCCACTCACTAAAGATTTCTTAGCTATATACAAGTTGTAGGTTGGATTTTAAGTTTTATTACTTCTGGCTTCTATTTTTTGGATTTTGTTTTTCTGTTGGTCATCTGATGATCTATCATTCATATAGTCTGTTTAGCTCATTTTTACAGCAATGCGTTTTGGAGAAGGTTTGTTTCTTTTTGACGTATGCTTGCTAATACTATTCCGCATCTACTACGTACTCAGAAACAAAATCTCACATGGACACAAGAGAATGTACATTTGTGTAAAGTTCCTAAAGAGTAGTACTAATCTAGAGGATAAACGAATGAGGGTGCCGACTGAACTAAAGGGATGAGTCAGTGCCAAGATTCGTCGAATAAGTTTGCTAATGATGTTTGTGTTGATGCATAAAATGATTTGCTCCAAATAAAATCCGGCTATGTTACAAGCATCGTGTGTGAGGTTACTCGCACATTCGCAGGCTTAGTTTACTTATTTAGAACCTATTACATATCTTATTGCCATTAAACTTAATTTGTTTACATGTAATTCTCTTTCGTGTCTCACGTAGTTTTAAATTATTGCTATAAGATCAATGTAAATACTAACTATAATTGAGTGTGATTATGGTATTTTTAATCTTGTTGCTACACTAGAAACATTTTCTATACAAAACTGTTAGGATAATCTTAATTTATTTGAAATCCTTAAGGAGATATAGAATATCGTAATAATTTTTCAAGTATTACAAATTAATTCGACTTGACAGTCTAATAGAACTTTAGGCGCAAGTAAGTTTCTGATAAAGCAAGTATATAATATGATATCACAAACGAACATAGGATGTGGGTAGATAAATCAAAGATTGGAATAAATTTCGGGTGCAAGGGATCAACGAGTTTTAGATTCCTTTGTCTAAGACTATGCATATATATAATCTTAATGTGAAGAAGAAAAAGTAACTGGCCAAGTACTGTAAAAATGATCTATTTTACACATTTTACAGTGTGATTTTATAAAAATAGTTCGTTTGGTATTTATTGACTTACTAATAATGAATTTCACATTTTTTTGTGAATATAATATTTTGTTGATATATTTAGGATATCATTATGGTCAATAACTCCTAATTTATATATTAGTTTTATTACTTCTCGAAAATGGAAATCCAGGGATTAGCATACACTATTCAACTGGTGGATTTATATTTCGTTGTTTTTATCAACTCCACGAAATGATGATGAATGGATAAATTCTAATATCCTGTCATTCAATTGAATTATTCATTGAGGTTTATTTATAAACAGTGCACATGGTTGCATTGGTAGGGTGTATAAGTTCATAGTCAAGGGATTTTCTAATCTCATAAGTATACAATATAGATGGTCATTTTATAGCATAGTCTTTAACTAATGCTGTATTTTTTAGTGTTAATTTGTATGATGAGTTGGCAGATAACAACATGAGTTCCATCAGCTCACTTTAGATTGTCGAGTTTGCGATAAATTATTTTTAATATGTGGAAACATGACAGAACATGCAGACAGAAACCTCTCAAAATCATTAGAATAAGGTGTGACTGCCAATTTAGTATCAATGCTTAGTAAATTTGAGGAATGGTTTCTTTTGATGTCAATTACCAAAGATTGTTAGAAAGGCTTGTAGTTAGATGTGTGTGTTCTGGATCAAAACAGTTTGTCTTGACTCACAAGACCTAACCAACTATTTCGGTCGGTGGGAATCTTGGATGGAATTACCGATTGGTATGGTACATTAAAATGAGTCTTTAATTTGCGGTGAAGACTTATGATTAAATGACATTAGATAAGCTAGGCATGTCCAATTGAGGTGATAAAACATTCGATCACTATTATACAGGTTTGCCATCTGTTGAGGAGAGGTGTTGATGAACAGGCATTATAAGGAGAATCTTAATGTTGTCCTGTAGTGCAGCAGTGTGTGCAAGTATATGCATATATGATATTGAGAAAATTCAAAGTGACTAAGACTTTGTGCAACCATAAGATTCAATCAAAATTACCATGATTAAACAAAATTCACGCATGTAATAGATAAATAAGAATTCACAATTAATTATGAAACCAACAATAAGGAATTTTTAGTAGATAACATTCATGATTAGCAAGTTCCAATTACAATAAACCTTCCGACCACATAGGGATTTGACACACAACGCTTTAAGAACGACTTTATTTATTCGGTGCAGTAACAAACATGGAATGAGGACACATTGAACTAACGTTACTGTACTCGACTGTGAGCTTCTTGGGTAGAAAATTTTGTGCCAGTATTTTGGACTTGTTTAAAGAGTAACAAAAACGCATTGCTTTATTGGCATGCATGGCCACATAGTGCAGTGTTACCGCCACATTTGTACATTGGGTAGGCTTGTGGTTTGAGTTCCCGTGGCAGAAGAGTGTTCATAATGAGACACTCTTGAAAATTTTAATGTTTGAAGAGAGTTCGAGCACAAGTCTCGCGAATGCTTACGTGTTACTCTATCTATTGATCGGAATTGTCGTGAGCAGCTGTAATTGATTTTTAAAGAGAGTGCAGATGGCGACTAGCTCTCGTTCACGTGAGGAGTTCTGGATTCTCGATTAAGTATGTTCTGGGCGTGGATACAAACGCATTGTATAAGTCATAGACAGATTTGACACAAAAGCACCGACAAAAATGTCAAACCGCACACACAATTTATTTTTGCTTCTTGCTTTTATTTCATGCCACGGCCAACAAACGGCGCGCTTTTGAGCACAGGAGTTGATGGGCACTATAGTCGAACGTCGCTAGCTCAAAGTAAGCTCGTAATCATTATTTCTTTTTCTATAATATATTATATGGGGTCCACGCTGGAACAATTTTATATCTGTTGTCAGGCCTTACTGTCCTAGTTCGGTGACGATCATCCAGGTGTCTGGAGCTACCTGATGAGTGCACATCTACTTTGCAAATACTCCGTAGGTGCTAACTTATATATATTTACATCCCTGTGCGTTTAGGCATTTGCAGCTCACTCTCACAACATCCCAGTGTGGTTAAAGTACAGTGATCCAAACATCCAATCCGGCGGGGCAAACCACAGGGAACCCGTTTTAACTTATAGCATGATTAGCCTGATTGACCCATGCATATTAGCATTTTATGTTAACACTAAAGTAAATCGGGAAGAGCAATCCTAAGTTTTAAGAATTTGTGCCGAATATCCCCATTGTAAATATAATATTATAATAAATATGTTAAACCAATCGTGTTTAAGCAGTTGGGAATAATCTTTTTTTTTATATAGACTATATATACTTTTTACACTTTTTCAGGCGAAGTTAACATCGTGTTAAACGTAATCATAATATAAAAAAAACCAACAAACACACCCCCCCCCCAAAAAAAAAACCCCCAATCAAACCATTAAAATTGATGAAAGATTAACGACAGTAACAAACAATGAAGTGAAAATTTTCAATAAAAACCCGAATTCATCAATTCAAAACACAATAGCAGATAAGTGACTGCTACCTTGAGTCTTTTTTTGGGGGGCCATAAAATGATAGATTGATATATCCCAAATTATTTGTTAAGAGGTCGAAACCAAAGTCCCCACCGTCGCTTCAAAATTTGCGAAGTTCATTGAAGGCGGGGATTGAAGGGGGAAAAAAAATTGAATCCATTAACCACGTAGCAAGATCCAAGAAACCACGGAGCACTTATTTACTTATGATCCAAAATCCGCGGAGCTTTTTTAAAAATGTATGTAGTCTTTTCTTTAAACATTCAAAATACACTAATGGTTCTGGAAGACGAATATGTTTGTTCAAAACAATTTATTTAGAAAAAGGGGATACTCTTAGACTCAAATGAATACATGTACTAGTAGTATACAAAAGTCTACAAGAAAACAACCAATATGAATCAGTGTATTTTATTTGCTTGGATAAAGATAAATGGATAGACATTTAGACGATACTAATAAGTTGTCTTTCACTTTTTTTTTTATTTCAGAAACCGTATATTATGACACGATGGTAGGACAATATCGATGTTATTATATGTAATGTGGATTTTATTGAATCTTTAAGGCATTTTTTAGCCAATTGCTCTGAAATAGCATGCCACCAGCTATTACATACAAGAGAATCAAAGTACTTTAAAAGTGTACTGATTAGCGTGGGTACTGTATTCCAACCCCACCCCCCCCCCAAAAAAAAAAAACCCTTTACATTGTAAGGCAAAGAGACGTTTGTTCAAATCTTTTTTGTGCTTTTCAAAATTCAAATAATTAATATTGCCTTCAAGTCAATTGATAATGCTATTAGATACAAGTTTTAAATGAATCATTACAGATTACAACACTATTCAGCCACATGCATATACAGTAGTTGGGGTTCCCTTTTTAGTCCAGGTCCTTGAAGATACTTTTGTTTCGGTTTTTCTTTTGAGTGTATCGTAATATCCGTGGAAACTTTGATAGATAGAAGAAGAAGTTTGATTGATTGATTGAATTGATAGTCCGCAAAATTCGAATGCCCGGTGTCACAGTAGGTGTGCACGATAAACATCCCTTCCTGCTCAAAGGGCATCAAGGTCTAATTTGTGCAACCCTTCACCGGCAATGGTGACGTCTCCATATGAGTGTAACAATTCTTAATGTAACATGTAGTTGGTCACCATTCCAAATGCTAACCACGTTCGCTCGCGTTGCTTAATCTGTATGATCACTGATTGGACTAACAGGTACACCAACACACATATTTTTTATATTCTTAAGGCAGAATTCATCAAAAGAGCTTCTACAATGAAAAGAAGAATCTCTAGCGATTGGCCCTTTAATTCGACTTTTCGATATATTGACGACGTTTTAATCTATCAATGATAACGATTTTCATTCATATTTCAATTCGATATATCCCATACGAACTAGAATTAAATAAAGACACACAAGAGTCTTTCCATGTTGACTTCGCTACTTGGATATTTTATTGAACATTGACATAAGGGTAAACTAATTACTCAACTTTATGACAAACAGACGATTGTCAGCTTCTCAATCGTCAACTTCCCATATTTATGTAGCAATATTCCATCACGCGTCGCGGATGGCTCAGTGGTAGAGCTCTAGCCTCGGATCGGGAGTCGTGCGTTCGAGCCCCGTGCTTGGCACCCGGCCGCTTCAAACCTAAGACGTGAAAATAGGAAGTGATTGCTTCCTTGCCCAAGAGCTCGGCATTTAGAAGTCTTTCGAATTGACCTTGGATATGACTTAAAACGGATGTGTGGCACGGAAAAACCTTACTGCTAAAAACCAGATAATGGCGTAGTCATAGACAATCATGGACCGCTACACATCATAAAACATAGTCTACATAGGTCAAATTGCAGCCTTCACGTTAATGGTGACGTCTCAATACGAGTGAAATATTCTTCGACGGGACGAAAAACAACAAATAATCAATCAATAATCCATCATCACCTGCTAATGGTATGTTTGGCCAAACTCTTGTTTTTGTATTCCTATTTGGGACTTACGAGAATTGATCACTTGTTCGTTATCTTTGTCTTTACACACAGGATATTACATTGATAGTTTATCAGTGTAATCCTTCAATATTAAAAAAGGGGACAAGACGCCTCACGCATGTGGCAAAAGGCCCACTGTAGGCGTTTTTGCCCCAGCACTATACTAGGCGTTTTTACCCAAACTGACATAGGTCAAATGAATGGATAGAGACCTAAATCGTGACACTCAGATTGTTTTGCTTGACACTAGAATGAAGTAATAGAACCCTCTAACAATTGCATACACAGACATTTTGTTTTATTTTATTACATAAACGGTTACACATGACATTTGAGAGAGTGATAATGCAAAAATTGTGACAACAAATTATTTGAGCTGCAAAACATGCCTGGTCATCGGGTTGCTTTGGGATCTTTGGTGAGAATGGATGGCATAGTAAGGAAGCTAAAAAAATATCAAAATGACTTTGCTGCATCTATGATTTCACAAAATACAAGGATTAGGCGTTTTACACCACCCCGACTGGGCTCTTTGCCGCGCAAGGCCCTACCCTAACACGAGCAAAAAGGCAGTGCAAAATTAAAAAAAAAAAAATTAATTTTAACCCAAGATTTAATTAATTTTTTCTTGAAAAATAAAAACATCAAATTGTCAACATTTATACTATTATTCAACTAAATACAGTTCATATATTTTACATCATTTTAAAACCCTGTAAGTAAGTTCTTGTATTCATAACCCAAACCAAAACTTTGGTGATCTCGGTCATTTGCAGTATCAAGTATATTCCCTAATGCTTTTTATAGGGGATTAAACAGTAAATGAAATATTAAATATTATTATATTATTGAATACCTTCTAGCCTCTCCTATTGGCTGAGATCCAACAAAGTAGAAGTCTAATCATTCCTAATATTCACTCCACGTGACCCTGCCAGGTGAAATATTAAAATTTATTGACTTTTTGGATCTCAGCCACTGCCGCCAATCCGATCGATTAACCTTTTTAACGTTAAGCAAAGAACAATCTAGGAGTTTGATTTTTTTTAAAATCATTTAAATCATATAATAAGAATAATTATTGCTGTTTTGAGTCAATACGATGATTTAGACACCTGAGAAAGTCAATATTCACCGAGCCCAAGGGCGAGGTGAATATTTTACTTCGAAAGGTGTCTAAATCATGTATTGGTATAATATTCCTGTGTATTATTCTCCGTCCATCTGAATCTAGGAGGGCAAAATGAGTGTTCTGCACAAAGTTGGCCGGAATTTTGGAAACTGCGACAATATTATAATGACCGTGTAAAAAGACAGGTTGCAAGTTGTATGCCCGATTTTAACGCAGATGCGTCTTTGAGCTTTAGTTAATTTGTCATTGCTATGTCCAAGTTGAAAAGCGCATACCTATGATCAGATAGAACATTGGCATGGTGGATTTAGACCTTTAATAATTAATATAAATATTAAAACTAACTTTTTATTATCATCAATATGATTGACTACCAAAAAAAAAAAAAAAAAAAAAAAAAAAAAAAAAATAAACCAAGCAATTTTATATTTTATATCATAGCATCTCCTAAGAAGACAGCATTTTTAGGTTTTATGGAGTTTGCTTATAGTTAGCTGTCATTTCACTGATAGATTGTTGTTTTTACCATAATATTCTTGATAAGCTTCGGACTTTTATGTAAAGGCGCCTTAAGGGTATTTTTTGAATTTTATGCTCCTCCTT
>CAJDSM010027904.1:0-13669 GCA_903981925.1 Ostrea lurida
TGAATAAATATATCTAATGAATTATAGAATCAGTTATACCTAAATAATCTTTTGCATATATATATCTCTCTTCAAAATTACCAATTTTATGATTTATTACTCAGTTTAGCAATCAAATAAAGTAATATGCACCATACCTAATCATTCTGTCCTTTGTTTGTGTTTTGTAACAAAACGTCTGCATGCTGCTTATCCTATCAGAAAATCCAACGATTACTCAGTTTTAGCATTCAAATAGAAGTAAATTTGCCCATACCTAATCATCTCCTTTGTTGTGTTTTTGTAACAAAACGTCTAGCATGCTGCTTATCCTATCAGAAAATCCAACGATTCACCACTAACCATGCTAACAATCACCTTGAAGTGACAATCTGTTTGCTTAAACAATAAAATGCTTTCTTTGTTGGTTTATTGGGTGATGGAGGAAACTCGCATTGCAGAAAAAAAAATCATAATCCGCGTTGGCGGGTTATGAAATTTTTTCTCTGCAATCTTGTTTCCTTCATCACCCAATAAACCAATAAAGAAAGCATTTTATTGTTTATATTTTCATGCATATTCTAATCATATAAACTAGATTTTAAGTACTATAATATCATAATGTTGATCAAACGGAACAGCCAATTCTACCTTTGACCTTGGAATCGCTCCTTATATGGTAATGACCAAGTGGACAGGTGACACTACAAAACCGGTTCCAACTAGTTTGCAACAAACATGCATTTATTGGGTGATTAATGTCATGTCAATTTCAAAGGAAATACAAGATAATTTTGATGCAAAGCATCAAATCAGCCGCTAAAATTTAAAAAAAATTAAATAGATCCCATTTCCAAGAAACATACAGAAACGACCAACATATACTCTTGTCCCCGATATTTTGTCCATGCCTTCAACTCCGGCCATTTTTATAAGGCAGCTAGATTGCAGTTGATAATTGATTTTCTAAAATGTAAACGCATCAGCATGAAGATAGACAAATGTAGCAAAATACAATCATTTGATTTTGAATGTAAAAATATTGCCAAACATCGGTGTTCTAGTTGAAAGGCATACCCCGGATCTGTGTCACATGATTATGGCGAATCATTTGTTGGACTGGATGACTGACTGTAAATTTGGCTTGCAGAATGAGATTTAACCAAAATAACTTGTTATTTATAGAATTAATATCTAAAAGCCCCATTATTAATTGCTTTTATATTTTACACACATTTTAATTGATACATATTTCTAAAACTCTTTATTCAGAACTTTTACTAATATTATTGATAAATTCAATTTCTTGAAACACTAAACGCTTCCCCCTTTAATTCTTCATATGCACTTTGGAACACAATCACAAATAGATCAGCCGCAGGAGCGGAGCGGCCGATAATAAGAGAAAAGATTCAGTGAATGTAAATATTTAGCAATACATGCACTCATAGTTTGCAGACTCATTTGTTTACTTCGTAATTATAGTGACAAACATACACTGGATATCCTTTTCATATTTATGATCATCGGGATGAAACTAAGAAGAATTAGTAGTTTTTTCCTGATTTTTTAATCCATTTAAAAATCGTTCCGGGCGACGAGGGAAGAAGTGTTCAATTTCAATGGCTTATCTATACAATAACCATACAAACAGCACATATACTACGCACTTGCATAGATGAGATTTTCAGAGTACCTATGAGTTACTCTTTCAGAAATTGGACAAGAAAATGTATGCATGTCAAACTAATAAGAGTTTTCCTTATTTTAGCCAGGCAGGATTTGGCCAAAACCGTACTTCTTTGGGGAATTTTTTTTAATGTTATTAACACTTAGATATTCTTATGTATTATGCTTTATCACTAACTGTCAGTCTAAACTAACAGTATTCAGATTTCGCACAATATACTATTATAGTCTCTGTATTTATGTTTGCACCAAATTTGTATATCTAACTTGCTGTTATATTTTCCATTTTCGTACTTACGCATCTGGTGCATAAAAATTGGTACCGTATATGATTTATATTATTACCAAAGTTTCAGTAATGTCTAATAGAATATGTTGTGTTACGGGATCTTCCAACAGTGGATATAGACTAAACATATAGAAGAGTAAGAAATGTCTCCTTAATAATATCCACCATTCATCTGTAGATAATGCAGTGAAGCGACAGTGTTGGGTAAGAGCAGTCAATAGAAACAATCCAGGTATGGACAGCCAAAGTAGATTCAAGATTGCTCTTTACATTTCGTAGATAGCAAACCTACGACTAGCAATCCCTATCCCACATTGAATTTAGGTAACAATCCGTCAGTAAGTAACTGAAGGAAAACCCCAAAAGAAAAGGGAAATGATTCATCTTCCCACCCCCGACCCCCCCCAAAGTTTAGAACAACTGCAAATGATGAAACTTCCATGGATATTTCATCTGTAGATATGAAACATGGTCGTTATATATTGAATATACCTTAAGTAAGGAAAATAAGGGCCTCTGACAAAAAATTAGGAAAACTTGGAAAATAAGGGCCCGCTTGAAAGACTGAAAAGTATGCTGGCATGAAGCGTCGCAGTTCGTGCTGTCATGTATTTTCAAAAAATGAACTAATTTCTTCTATGTACTTATATATTGTGTATTGATTTTTCTGTTATAATTCACGGCCTTTGAAATATACATGTAAATGTGTGTACATGAATGAACCAGATATATATAAAGTAAAGAAAAAATGAATTATGAGTTTGCGAATTAACCAATCCTAAACAATAACCTTTAACGAATTTGATTTCATTTGAAATTATTCACATTTATTGTATTCGTATCTGATAAATTGATTTTGTGTGGCACTCAGCGAAAATATAGCTTGATGAATGTTAATGTTTAAAATATGTAGGAACAGATGTTTGAATATCAATAGTGATAGGTGGAATCATGGCTA
Source organism: Ostrea lurida (assembly GCA_903981925.1). Classification (NCBI taxonomy): domain Eukaryota; kingdom Metazoa; phylum Mollusca; class Bivalvia; order Ostreida; family Ostreidae; genus Ostrea; species Ostrea lurida. The sequence continues at coordinate 2,916 of CAJDSM010027904.1, forward strand.
TTACATAGATTTGAGCCACACCCCTTTTCGAGTTAGGTTAATTATACGCCCCCCCCCACCCCAATACACTGTTAAAAAGTCCTTAAACCCAGGAACTTCCGGGGGCTTCACCCCTGGGCCTCCACTTTTTTTTAAATCCTGGATCCGCTACTGTATTACATGTATGTTTAAGATTTTTGCTATAAAAGACCGGTATCCTGTTTACTGCTATTAAAATGGCGATATTATACACGTTACCAGAATAAAAACTGAAATTTATAAGGGGGCCATTATTCTGCAGAGTTCATTTTTCTTCACGTAGAATGTGCTCATTTTCATGAAAATGACACTTTTTCTACAGGCAATAGAGTCATTAATGACTGGGTTCAAATGACCCTTGGTCATTATTCTGTGGGGGTCATTATTCTACTTTACACCGACGTCACACGTCGCAGTTTACATATCGTGGGTGCTTGTTTTCCGATAAAGTTATCTCTCTTTACCCACAATACTGTGCCAGCATAGCTTGGACCAGTGAAAATCAGAATGATTTTCAAAAGTCGTCAGCTTGTAGAAAATGAAAGTTGTGGGGGTGATTGCAATTTTACATGAAATTTATTATTTTCAACATTACTGAAACAAAACCACCTATATGAAAGTGAAGCTGACATAATTCTGATATTAACAAGGTGATCATTAATTTATACCACATCTCCAAGGAGTTACTAGTTTGAATACTGTCATAAAGCTTCTTGAAAAGTTGTCTTTAAATCTCACATTACTGACTGTCATCATTTAAAAATGGTCAAAAATTTAATCTTGTCAGTATGACCAGAATAAAACACAACACGATTGATTGATTGATTATTTGTTGTTTTACGTCCCACTCGAGAATATTTCACTCGTACGGAGACGTCACCAATGCCGGGGAAGGGCTGCAAAATTTGGGCCTATGCTCGGCACTCAGGGCCTTTGGGCGGGGGGGGGGGTGTCTTTATCGTGCCACACCTGCTGTGACACGGGGCCTCAGTTTTTGCGGTCTCATCCGAGGACTGCCCCATTCAGTCGCCTCTTACGACACGCAAAGGGATGCAGGAGGCCTATTCTAACCCGGATCTCTACGGGTCTAGGTGAATACATCTTCCCATAAAGTTGCATTAGTGTTACGGCATCTTCTGAGATGAAAAGGTGAAGGTCAATCTCAGAAATTACAAATTAAGAGTTGGGCAAACACGGACTCCTGGAATTGTCAAAGTGCCTAGGAGGAGTAAGCATCGCCTGTCGATCGATCACACCCGCCGTGAGGCCTCTATATTTATCTGGTAAACGGGGTAATCTGTAGTCAATGTACAAAGAACGGCCAAACAATTGCTAAGAAACGTGTCAGACAGCATTTCACCAAATGAAAAGTTGTATTGGCGAACTAGATCGTTATAACTATTATAGAATTTGTGAAGTGCTGAGTTTAAACGACACTTATGAAACCCCTGTAACATCAACTTGTTTGTCAGTAGCCTTCCTCGATTCAAAAATTGATCATACTCAGAACAAGCTCTTGCGTATTGGATCAGTTGAGGCATAATCACCAAATGCAGGTGACATTGGAATGTTGCTACATAAATATGGGAAGATGAGGAAGAAGAAACACAAGTTATCCCATTTGACATCAAGTTGAGTTGTTCTTTTGCCGTTTATGAGTGCGTGAAGTTGTGTTAGCAAGACGGCGTGGTATGTGACAACGTGCTATTGTACCATAACTGACCATGTATTCATACACAATGAGTATTTGCATGAACTATCCATTTAAGTAATATTTCGTTTGTTCAAAAGCTTCTATGTGCAAAGTGCATATGGCAGGTGTATGGCCTTGTATCGTTAATGCCGACAGACCAAAAACAACGAAACCGAATTTCTGAGAAAACCGAATTTCACCCACATAGATGAAACTTATAATAATAATAATGCACTCCCGCTTGATTGACCTTTTCAGCACCCTTTGAAGTCAAAATGCGAGATTCCTTGCATCTTAGCATTATGATTTATTACGTTAATTAGAAGTCTACCACCTACAACCAACCTCACAGACGTGTGTTCCTAACCTAATCATTTACAACGCTTCATCAAAGTAGCTCCATACCATCAAAATGAGAAGCTTTCTTAAGGACTGAAAAAAAGTAACGTTTGCAAAATGTATGATAAGATTCTTTCTTTAAATTAAAGAGTCTTAACGTATCGACATACCATACAATTTTCTGATCTATAAAAACATTGCACGTATTTTTAACTAAGAAGTGGTATATTTCTTAGGGATATTTTTTTGGAAAGAAGGAATGCACCCTATGATGAACAAGCATTCTGAGAGTATTGCCTGGCAATCCGTAGTCCCCTACCGGTTGCGAAATTTTTTGGGCCGCAACAATATTCGAAGTTCATTATGTACGTTATGGGAAAGAGGAACTTTTTCGAAGTCGAAGGGCAATAGCTTGGTGAAAACTCAACGGACCGAAACGAACTTTAACTTGTTATAGCAAAGCAATGTACCAAATATGGAATGAATAGCTACAAGAACAGAGAAGAAAAGTGCCGAAAACTTAATTCATATTTTTTTTAAGTCCTAGGGCAATAACTTGGTGAAAATTCGATGGATCAAAACAAAGTTCACACTTGACCTTTTAAAACAAATTTCGGAAAACTGATAATTCACGCTATTTTTCTTAGTCCGGGGGCCAAAACTGTAAAAAATCAACGGACCGAAACCAAATCCGAACTAGATCTTTAACTTGTTATAGCAAAGCACATCTTCGCTAGCCAAGGGGTTTCGGTCCACTCCGGGAGCGGAGTGGACCGAAAACCCTTGGCTAGCGAAGATGAGCACAGCAATGTACCAGATATGAAGTGAATGTCTCCACGAACAGAGAAAAAGTTCGGAAAACTGAATTCACGCTATCTCGTTTTTTTCCAAGGGCAGTAACTTTGTAAAAAATCAACGCGGGACCGAAACAAAATTCAAGCTTGATCTGTAACTTTTCATGGCAAAGCAATGCACCAAATATCAATTGAATTTCTGAAAGCACCAAACAATAAATAAATAAAAAACAAAAACAACAAAACAAAAAAAAAAACCAAAAAAATAAAAAAACCGAGAAAGTCCTGAAAATTTATATTTCATGTTAATAAGTATTTTTCGAAGTCCAAGGGCCATGATTTTACGAGAAATCAATGGACCGAATCAAATTCAAACTTTATGGCAAAACTATGTAACAAATATGAAATAAATATCTGTAGGGACAGAGAAAAAAGTGCGGAAAATTGAATTACCGGACCGCGCAGAGAGTGTAAACTATAAAATGGGACTAATGAAACATAAAATGACCCGTTGTCCAAAACAAATTCTGACTAGTGTATAAAGGAACTCTAGAAATAGATTTATTAAAAAAAAAATTGAATACCGTCGTTACGGCTGCAGGAAATGCTAGTATATTAATCTTGCAACAATCTTAATCAGTTATATTTAAATGATAAATTAACCCTTTCGTTAGAATTGCCTGGATTTAACCTGATGGGACAGAGCAGCCTTGATACTTTCTTTGACCCTTTTTTCAATAGTTTTAAAAGAAACCCATTATCTTAGAATTAAACATTTTTTCTGAAGAATTTATCGATGTGTAAACTCTGAACATTTTACTCACATACTGGATAAAAGTGCTATATAGCCGGGTATCCGGCATGGCCTGGCTTTCTGACGGCGTAGTTATCGGAAGCGGCCGGCGGAACCACACGCCAAACTACTGCATTTTTCATATCAACTCAATGAGATTTGTTTTTTGAATGCAATCAGTGAACTTTATAATTTCAACAGTATTTGAATACTTCAAACATCATGAAAGAGCAACAGATTTTTAGTAGGTAGTAGCGAACATTTAAAGAAACTATCTGTTCTCTTCTAGTCTGGATGAGTAGAAGTTTTTAATTACTTTGATTACGCGAGTGAAGCAGGAAGCGTGGTTACTATGTGACCCTGGATTGGTGCGTATATGTACATCTTGAGAATTTTCACTTATAGGAACGTACCAAATTGCCGGGAAGGCTGCAAGATTGGCCATGCCTGTCAAGAGCGAGAAAGGTCATTACTGTTGAAAGCTCGCATGTTTCTTTTTTTTGTGGGGCGGGTGGTATTTGGGGGGGATAGGGGTTGTTTCTTGTTTTATTTTTGTTTTGTTTGTTAGTATGTTTGTTGTTTTTTTATTTTACAAGCTTTTTCAATACAGTACCCGGTCATCAGTACATTAAGTACTTTGATTACTTTAGTTTGTGGGTAAAATGTCCAGAGTTTACACATCTATACATTCTTCAAAAAGAATATTTATTTCTTACAATTGTTGTTCGTTCACTGTATTTTAAAACAATTTTGAAAAAAATGAGTAGTTCCGTGTATTATGTTATTCGTTTTCATGCGCATATTGTTACGTCGTTTTCGAATTTATTCTCCGTTTAGCTTTAATTTTGTCCATACATGTGTATATATTGCATAACAAAATCGATAAAATGTGTCGTAAAAAGGACAAGCGTTACTTATGAAACTTGAGTATTAATGCTCACTAATGTGATGTACAACATATAAAAACCAATACACTATGTTACCTTAACAGTGCTCATAAATTTGATCTAAAATGAAATACATATAAAGAACAGTCCGTCTGATGTTGATCAAATAACCAATTATACGTCGAATAAGCTGCTTAGTTTTATTGCTCGTGTAGACATTTTGACTGCTAAGTGAATGAAAATCTTTACAACGAGACCACGCATCCGCAAAGGAACGATATGATCGGATCGACTCCAACATCAAACATGAAATCTCCTTAAGGAGGACGTGTTTGATTCCCGATTTTCCTGTAATAGTTCTATTTCATGGATCCATTTGGACAAATTTATGATGCGCACTGGATAACCAACATGTCATTTTGTATAATGAAAATACATACTGACATGCTTTTTGTATGTAAATAATCATTCATTTCTAGACAGAAAGAAAATTTTTAAAAATATTTTCAGGCATTCAAAAAAAAAAAATTCAACATATGGTATGGTTATAAAACAATGCTTTGATGGACTAAAATACATCGCGATTCTTTCGTCATAGAAGAGCTATAAAGTAGCCCTGGTTGCATAACGCCCTTCTCATTGCTTTTTGCCACAATATGTACAGGTAGGTAGATAGTGGTGATGCATGTATATATTTTGTGACGGTGTTGTTTCAACCTTGTAGGTATTGTACTTTGACCTTGAATAAATATCAAGGTCAAAGTCATACGTTTATCAAGCCCAACAGATTTGAGATGTAGAAAGTAGTCATTTGACTTAACAGGGCGTATGTCCCCCCCGCCACCGGCCTTCCCCACTTTTTGTCAAGTAATTTTATTTTTCTTCATCATGTCACATAATATAATTTAAAAGTTTGCACCCCCTCCCCTTCAAAACAGCAGTGTTTATGAGCCCTTTTTTCAATTACTAATTTAATATAGAACATTGACCCCCCCTCCTTTTCAAACTGAGAGTGTTTTGCCTTATTTATTTTTTTTTTTTTTTTTGGGTTTCTTGGTGTATAAACTTTTTTTTTTGCTGCGCATCTATTAGACCCGCCCCTCCCCATTCCAAAAGAGCCTACGCCTATGCTTAATATGAAATTGTAATACATTGGCAGCGCCCGCAAGTCATAGGTGAGAAGGAACAGGAAGCTGAAAGAAGAAATCAGATATATATGTGTCTGTTTGACTAATTGATATTACTGTCTGACTGGATGTCAGTAAGCTTGTACTATCTCACCCTTACACACACGCGGACATAATCATCATTGTCTTTTGTAAATAAAATCGATGCGTACGATGGCTGGCACTTTTATCTTTTGAGCTTTCAGTGATGATAGAGCTTTGCCACTTTGCGTTGCATATTAGTGAAGTCGAAATTAAAATTGTTGGGCATTTCTTTTCAAAATACACGATTTTCTAAAATTATCTGTTGATATAGTCCTGATGTACTCTTTCAAGATGATAACATTAAACAGCTCTCGTGCACCCAGTGCATGCATTTCTGCCAGGGAGTTGTACGACATGCTTTCACATAGCAGCTGCACAAAATCTGTCTGATGATTGTTACCCTTAGTTTGTTTACAACCGTCTATTTCGGACATGCTCATTGTAATCTGAGGGTGTTTTTGTTTCATACTTCAATTATCATACGCTGAACCATGAATCTCTGTTTCTTGATATCTACGAACATCTGCTGTCTCTGATAACGTTTGGCGTTTACATGTATTTCTCAAAGAAATGTGAAATTTCAGGATGCTATATTCATACATCATGCCTATTACATACTGAGTAGGTTGTCAAATTACATTACACAACTCCTTGTCAATTTCAATCGAAGCAAGTCTCGAAAAGTACAAATCTATTCTCGTTTGTATGATTCAAGTGCAACGTTCTGTGATATTTAAGAAATATGTTTCATTTTCGAAAATGAAAACATGAACGGCGACATTCTCATAACGCGCTTAACGAAAAGCATGCCAGTTCATAACCTCATGTATTTTCAAAATTTCTATTTTTAATTTACTCTCATTTCTGTCGGAATTTCCAACAGTTATAACAGACGTACTATATATATTTTATCAAAATTCATACGCACGTTGTTCAAAACTGCATCGAATTCATTAGAAAATTGCTTTCATTCAAGTTGGTAAAGATATCGAAAGCAAAAAGTTGGAAACACAAAAATATAGGCTTGTAACTTTTTGTACTAGTATTCTCAATCTATTCGATTACATACATGATCTGACTTGCAAAGTAACAAACGGCAAATGCAGTGTTTGAATTGCGTNGATCTGACTTGCAAAGTAACAAACGGCAAATTCAGTGTTTGATTTGCGTGGTCATATGCAATGTCAGGTCATATGCAATGTCAAGTTATTGAACAAAATAAAATACTTAAACTTGATGTATTTTGGATATGAGAGGTACCAGTTATCTCCATCTTTGCTGCATTCCTCTGCTTTCCAATCATTGATTTGTCGATCTTCCACAAAGTAGCATTTGTGGAACCATACTGTATTTACGGCTTACTTGAATTGATAGCTAATTTTCCCCTTTTTTCTAGTGTGGACTGGATTTCAACAATTGTCTCTTTCTTATCATCGCGTGAATTTTCTAATAAGATTTACAATTTAAAAACTGAATTTCCATAAGGTAATGTTTGCATTTGCTTTTAACTCTAAGAACAAAGTCTACATGATAGTACATAACTTGTAAATGTTGTGTTTTCCATTCGATCTGTTATAATAATTTTATTTGGGGGGTGGGGTGGGGGTGGGATTGCCATAACAACAAATGTTTTAAATGATGGGAGCAATTTCTCTTCTAAGAAACACTAATATGCTTGTTTCATTTCAAAGAACAATGGCTAAAGACCCTTTACAAAATGGTCGAGCAAATCAGATTGGAAAATGTAAGGAAGAGAAACAGAGTAAGATCTTCGTCATTGGCATTACGTAATCATTGTAATAAAAGATTAATGCCTAAACATTTCAATCTTCCAAAATTTCTATGAAAAATGTCGTTAGGAAAACCGAGATATGATTATTATTATTATTATATTGTTCTCCGAATTTAATTGCGCAATAGTACGAGTTGAAAAACACCATCAAAGTGAGTGACTTTCGTGATAACCGATAAGGCGCATAAAAGATACACTGCCTCTCGCCGGCATAGCTAACCCGCCTTATATCCCAGGACGAATTACCATCAATGGGGCCTTCGACGCTATATGACCTTGTTTCGATTACAAATTATCACTAAGTGATATGTTGACTGATTTGTGCATCCCTTTGTTAGACTGTCATTTTCGTACTAGATATATTGACAACGGTAATCCCGTTTACCTTGTTTCTACTAAAGGCTCACGCGCGGGTGTGACCGGTCAGCAGAGGATGCTTACTCTTCCATGGCACCTGATCCTGCCGTTGCTTTTGTCGGAGGTCCGTTTGTTTTGCCCTACATTCGAATTTGTATGTTTTTGGGACTATGGTTGAGTTTAACACGTTGTGTACTTCGCCAATTCATATTCCACCGCTCATAACTGGTCAGCAGTACTTAGAAGGATAATAAATAAATAAAAGAAGAGCAGTGTAAGTTTGCTAAACAAAGTATTAAAGGCTGCAATATCTCCTACGAGTTAACTAGCTCGATCTATACCTTTACGGGATTTGTTGTTATAGGGTGCTGCCAAACATCGAAACCCAGTCCCTGATTTGGTAAGTAACAAAATGTTGGTGAGGCTAGTATTCCCAGAGGAGGATTGGTGAATACAAAGCCTGTACCCGCTGTAGACAAGTCCGACATTTATTCCCACGTGACTGGTAAATTAGATGGACGTGGAGATCAGTATTGGAGGCTGCTTATAATTTGACCCTTTATAATTTAATTCTTATTGTATGCTTAGCTCTGATTGGTCAATTTAAAGTTTGGGAATGCAAGTTAATTTTGTATAACCTGGCTAGGTATGGGGACACACCCCTTTGTCAACTAGCAGCCGGAACTACTTTTTGCATTTTCAAGTAAATAAAAGCAAGGGAAATATATGTAATTGTTCATTAATTCTGTAATTAAATTATAAGGAATGACTCTAATTTTGGGGCATATTATACAAGTATAACCTTGCTTCGCGGATTATAAAGCGTAAACTGACCCAAACCAGGTTATACTCGTATAATATGCGCCCAAATTAGAGTTATTCCTTAAATATTTTGCGGACAGTGGGATACAAGTCAGGAAGGACTTCAATGTCTTCAACCGACATAGTTTACCGGATTTTTATTCCCGTAACTCTGTAGAAGATTGCTATTTATTGAAGCTTTCAAATCATGTACATTCTGAATGATTCGTTCTTACTAAATTTGAATACATAGATATCTAGCTCTCTTTCTGTATGGAAGATATCTCTATTACTTTGAGAGATAATTTGACTTAGAGAGATATCTATTTCACTCAGAGAGATATCTTTTTTAAGTTAAAGAAATCTCTTTCACTTTAAGAGGTATCTTTATAAGATTTTGAACGAAATTCTCTTGAAACAGAAAAATTATCTCTTTCCGAGTTCAAGAGAGATTTCTCTTTATCTTAAAGAGAAACTAGTATATCTTCTCCCCAAAGCGTAAACGCGCAAAAATTGTGTTACAAGGCAGAAATCTGAATTGAGGATATTTGGGTTGGGGTATGGGTGGTCGTTCTATTGCTATCAATTTCACGAACATCATAAACTCGGGTATTGTCCAAAATGAAATTACTCATAAACATGAAAAATTGCAATTGCACTCGTTAACTTCGTTATTGGAAAGTTATATTTCTGCAAAGTGAGTGCATTCAGTGAAATGTTTTTCATTTACTGTATACCTTTTATCCATATTGTTATCAATTTGAAATTGTTGATATCAATAGATAACGAGGTAACCTTGAATGTTTTGTTCTTAGCATATCTTTGGTATGAAACATGTATAAATTGTAAACATTGCGTCACCCATGTTTGTGAGTGATGTTTAATATTGGTTCATTTCCGTGCTCACAGATCACTCTTTTGTTGATTTAATATCAATTTTTGATGAAATTATAAGACGGTAATAGATCTGCTTCCTCACTTCACTCTTTGTAATATGGGAGACAGTTTCATTAATTCCAACAACAAAGTGTTAATGAATGTGTTTTCTGAAGAATGGAAGTTCAACGTGAAATATGTGACTTTGCACTGAATCTCCCCGAGACTGTCTTATTTGTAAGCTCGTTATTTTACAAAGAGGGGATTAGCAATTGTAGGAAATGTTTATGGATACTGCAATTAATGATTCAACGGTTGTATTCATCGATAATGAAAATAGTGAATGCTGTTAGTGTTATATCATCCTTTGTCACGCTTGCCAAACTGTGAATTGAGTACCAGGCCCAAATATATGATATCCGGATATCGGTGGTGAATAGACCTATTTAGGACTTGGCCGTGATTGTATACTAGTATACAAAGAGACATTGTCGGTCATAATAAATGCAGCATGCATCCGAGAAATGGGGTTGGGACTGTACATGATGCAAAAGTAAGTGGTGGATGGATTTCCAGATTGCCCTGGTGTGAGAAAGTGCCTTACCAGGTAAAGACTGCGCGAATTGGCCCATTTCTCCCTATTTATTCAAATGTTTAAGGAACCTGTGGAGACTCGGGCTAGAATGGGGGGGGGGGTGCTAAATGGGGGGGGGGGCAAAAAACATACTCCCCACCCCGGCTCCTACGCCCATGCATCTGGACAATAAAATATGTTAAAATCAACCATGGATAAAAAAGAAGGGGAAAAAAATGTCTTCACGTCATATCATTTAAACATTGCATAATTCACATTGGTATAGGATGGGGCGGAGTGGTTGCAGCAAGAATTTTTTTTTTTGGTTGTAAATTTGCAATGAATAATTGTGTGCATTTTAGGAATCGACCCAATGACAATGCGACTGTTGATTGAAAATGGAAAATATCTAGTGTACGAGGTAATATGTTGCGAAATTACAAATGATTGTTGGTTTGTCGGGCCTTTCCAACCCCTACAACGACCTGAGAAATTTTCGATGACACAGAATTGCAATGTAATTTTTTTTTAATTGTTTCATGCATAGTTACTTGGCAACGCTTATGATTCTTATTTTCATAACATTCGCGTACTCGAAACTTCCACATTTAGCTTTCAT
>CAJDSM010027905.1:0-37760 GCA_903981925.1 Ostrea lurida
CCGAATCGAATGAACCCTGAATCGTCCCAGCTCTAACAGCTAGTATATATTCAACAAAATACTAAACATATAATCCATAGTTACAGCTGTGATTTCAGTTATCAAAAGAATATTCTCAACTGGTAAGATTTGTTTCTGAGAGTCTGTAGAGTACCAAGAGTTGTTCTTTTTGTCATGTTTAGATGCCGACTACAGCTGGTGAAGACAGACGGGAGGGGCTGGGGAGTGAAGACGCTGCTGGACATCCGAAAGTTGCCCAAAATCAAATGCCGGATAACAAAGTGAAGGAACAAAATTCCTCAGCGGACGTGACACAGGTAATAGGCTAACGTATTAGATGACCACTGCGTGGAAGTAACTCAATACACATTGCTGCGAAATGTGAAGTAAGCAATTATAAAGAATAATTGGCATTCAGACGTATAAGAGAGAGGAAACACATATAACTGCAGAGTAAGTAACATATTAAGGTGAAGACATATCATCTTTTAGCACGAGAAAGAAACGTATTAAGTGAGACATTTCCTCTCGAGTAGGTAACATATAATGAAGCCATTCAGTGCGCGAGTAATATAGCTATACTTTACAGTGAAGACCTGTCAGTGCTCGAGCCTAAGGTATACATATAATTTAAGTGATAGACTAATTTTCATTGTTGCCGCGGAAGACAACACTATGGGTAGTTTTTAGCCGAGATCCAAGTAACTATTCACTAGCAAGTCATAGAATACTTCTGTATAATTGATGGTGATTATTCCTGAGAAGTTAATTAGGCCTTCATGATTAGTCTGGCAGTGTTACCTAGGTCTGTATATACTGGGTCACGAAATGTCACTAATTGTTAGCTTGCCAGGATGAAGGACTAGAGAGCTATTGGCATGGCCCTGGTGTCGGCATCACACTTACGGAGAAATGTCTAACCAGGGGTCATAGAGGATATTGCTGTGATATTGCACATGTAGATTCCTCATGACTAAGCTGTTCATTTGACCTTGTGACCTTGGACTTTGACTTGCTTTTCTAACACTTCTTATTAGGGGAGGGGGGGGGGGGTAGTCACAGCCAGCTACGTTGTTGCATCTCTTTTTTTCTCTTACCATATTCTTCAATCTTCAAACTGGTACACGTTCCCAATGATTTTAGGAAGAGGCCTATTGGCTTTGAAGGTCAGACTTACAGGCACAGTACAAGAAGAAAGCTATTTTAATCAAATTTGGTATACATTTCCCCATGGTGTTGATGTCAAGTATATTTTGAAAAATAATAATGTTGCTTCTCAAGTTCTACTTAATAAGAGTGAAATATTTTGTTTAGTTGAAGTTTAACAAAACCATCCTAGAATAAAAATTTTAGTTCTTCCATATTATGGAAAGTGTCAAAGGAACACTGTCAGAGCTATTTTTTTACCACTGACTGGTTTTAATGGATGTTTAATCTCTCCTTTGATGATTTCTACTGCATTTTAGAATTTTACGTGGGGGGTATATTTGCAGCAGGAGTGTTGCTTGTTTATGAAAAATAGAGTAATACTCCACAACCTATATTTTCTGGATAAAGAATGCTTTCCTTCTTCAATTTATTTATCATTCAGAAAAAAATGCAGACTTTTGCAATTCAGACTTTTAGATAATTGAATTTATCAACCACCTACAACATATAAAAAATTGACGTTTACTTATCAGTGTCAGTATTTTCAGGACTTTGAATCAGGGCGCAATATGTCACTGTCTGAATTTTAAATCGGATGTTTTGTCACTGATGTTGTATTTGATATATCGATGTGTTGTATTAAGCTTCTCTACATTCAGTGTAGGCTTATTTAGAAAATATTATGAAGAGGCGTTTCTTACAGTAGTTGAACTAGATGCTGTAATGGAGATTCTGTTCATGTTATTGACATTTCTTGAAGGTGCAAATTGCATCTCCATAGTTGCTATCAACATGACCTCAATATTTCATTTGGAAACGTTTTTGTCTGTCGACATGCCTTTCTATTCATCATTACATACTGTCATCCAACACTCCCTTAACAGAGGAAAATGTCGTCATTTTGGTTATCACAAAAGCGGTGACGTAGTCATTGTGAATTGGATCTTGCTTGATATCATGTACACACTTAAGATGGCATGGCATGCTGCTAAACTTCAAGGCATTGGGCGAATATCTCAACCTACTTGTTATGGGATGGCACTGATATTAGAATGTCCCGGGGGGGGGATAGTAACATGTAGGAAAGAGATTTTTTAGCAAACGCTTATATTTTAAAGAACAGCATGGGTCTAAAATGGGTAAATTTTTGGGGGGAGAAATATTTGATCAAATTTATTAGTCCATACCCATGACAACATACCAGTCAAGACTGAAGAGTATAAGTGACAGTTAAGTATTTCAGAAAGTTTTCCTATGCATCAATAAATGTATATAATCTCACACACACAAATAAAAACACAAATACTTCACTGTTTCAAAAATATCACCAGGTTTATTATGTGGCTGTTCGAGAAAAAAGAATTAATCGTTGTTTCTATGAAAACAGCATGTTTTTATCAAAGTCATTAATATATGTCTGAGCATTGCTTGATTGTTGGCAGGTACATTGGTGAGCTGATATCCGACTCTGAGGCAGATGGAAGAGAAGATGACTCATACCTGTTTGATCTTGACAATAGGGTATGTGTCTCCCTTAATTGGTTTTCAGCAATACGATATGCAAAATGACATAACAACGAGGATATGATTTTTCAATAATGAAACTTTTGATTTCTAATTGGCAAATGGCATTTTAAAGTGGATGCGGAGAAAGTCCTCAGAGTGCGCATTATTAGCTCGTGTGAGCTTTTTTGATCAAATTTTGTCCACCGGCATTATTGTTATGTCATCGTCTCCAGAACCACTGAGCCAAATCCAGTAAACTATGCCCCATAGCATCCTCATTTAATGGCGATTCGAGTCTATTCAAATGAAGGGTCGTGGAATTAGGAAGTAAAGAAAATGAGATGAATGTTAAAAGAAAATTCTTTTCAAGAACTACTGAACCAAAATAGCAAAGATATCCAAGGAAGCTTCCTATTTTAATGAAGATAAAAATTTGAGCATTAAACCATGAGTTTTGAGGCCAAGATGGGGGCCACAATAGTTTATCAAAGTCTACAAGAGAATATGTTGGTAAATTCCTTAAAAACTCTCAAATTCAAATATATTTATACCATGACCCTCAGGGCTATGGAGGAGCCATAACAGGCTTTCTAAGTTTTATTGAGAGGAAATTCTTAAGATCCAATAGGATACATGGTTGCTTAGTGGGTGGAGAGTTTGTTTTTTGACATGAGTGAGAGCCCTGGTTGTGCCATGTTTGCATCAACCAAATATTTTAAAATATGAAATGATTGTCCCTTCTCCGTATCGTGAGCCCACCCGATTAATACAATCGATGTATCGCTGTATTGTTACACCTTTAATAGCTACTCCTATTGATATGGAAGTGTCTTTGTGGAGATAGGTCCACAACAGAGGTTTGTAGATTTTCACTGATATATGAATTGAGGTATCAGAGGCTCAGTGGTTAGGATTTTGTCTTCGTGACTGGCAGTCATGGGTTCCATTCCAGCTCTTTACCCTGCCTGATTCAAACCTAAGACAATGACTGTTCACTTACCAGATGCTCAAAGTTAAGAAGTGAGAGTCATGGATCTCTCTAACGAGACCTTAAAAACAGGTTCATTGTCACAAGTCCATGGGATAGGACCTAATATGGAGGTTCCGTTTCACATTCAGGGCTGGCACAATAAAGAAACCTTACTGCTACAGCTCTGTGAGGCAAAATGATTTTGTAGTGCACAGAGGTGAAATTGTTGCAAGCATCTTGAACTATTTAGCATATATAGTAAGCATTGTGGCCCATGGGCCTATTGTTTGAGTCGGTAAGAGACATTTATGCTTCCACAGTTGAGAAGTCCGTTGATACGGTTGGGTAGTTTTGAATGAATTTTACAAGTTCTCTGTGATAAGATAGATAAAATTGTAAAAATGTCATGATTTGCACCACGCAGTGGTGAAAAGGGATTTAAGGTCCAGTGGAAGTGCTGGAGAATTTAAATGGCAATTTCATATTAATATAATATGCATTGAAACACATGTATTCCACTTTCCAGGATGGTGATACATACTGTATAGATGCAAGACGGTACGGAAACATCAGTCGTTTTATCAACCATCTATGTGAACCCAATATCATTCCAGTCAAAGCATTCGTGGACCACCAAGATTTACGTTTCCCGCGTATATGTTTGTTCTCGTCGAGAGATATCAAAGCTGGTGAAGAGCTAGGGTAAGTTTTGTTGTGTTTTCTAATAATGAAGATCAGTTTTGTAGAGTTGGGGCAATTTTGTGTTTTCTAATGAAGATCAATTTTGTAGGGTTGGGACAAGTTTGGTTGTATTTTCTAATAAAGAAGATAAATTTTGTAGGGTTGGGGCAAGTTTTGCTGTGTTTTCTAATGAAGAAGAATCAATCTTTGTAGTTTGGGGCAAGTTTTGCTGTGTTTTCTAATGAGGAAGATCAAATTCTTGGAGGGTGGTGCAAGTTTTATTGGTCTGTTGAGTTGAGTCAGTTCTGATGCTAAATCCTTCTAGACCAAATCTTGGGTAAAGGGGAAACATTTTTGAATTTTTTTGCCATTGCACACCCCCCCACCCCCCCTTCCTCTATCTGAGGGAAATAGTTGCAAAAAATCTGTCCTGGACTTTGTGTTTGACATCTTAATGCTGACTTGCAATGGAAAAATGAATGCTGCTGGCTGAGAATTTGAAGATTTATATCCCTAGAGCAGATAGAATAAAAACTATCACATGTGCAGCAGTATTTTGACAAGAATACATGTAGTTGGCTATTTGTCATGCTTTTGTATAGAGAAGAATACACAGAGGTTAAATAAATTGTCTTATGTTGTTGTATAAGAGGGGTGTATTTTGTATTATCAAGCAGACATAGAGATACCATTTACTTTGCTCATCCATCCGTCTTCCTGTCGGTCCATTTATCACACCTTGGGAGATTGTGACAGTAAGAGATAAAACTTTGAGATTTGGGATTGTGTATTCCTTTTCTGAAGGTCATTAACATGTTCCAAGATTAATGATGACATCGCAGGCAAGTTGTGTTCCTTGAAACATTCAACATGCTCAAGTTTAGTTATGTTTTACCAGCATACTAAATGAAATCATGTCAGAACCATTTTGGAATACCTTTGATGCTCTTTACTGGTGAAATTGTCAACAAGACCTGATTGAAAGTTCTAAAAACTAATGAAACATCAACTGGCGACAGCTGCTCCTGGGAATATGACTGAAATTATTTTCTAAAAACAAACCATCTACTTGTAATTCAGAGCACCTGGTTCAGGAATATTGATCCCAGTTATTTTATTGTGACTCTTGCTGTAAATTCCATGTATAGGTTGTCTTCATATTAATGTACCCTGTACAATTAGTGAAGGTATGCCCCACACAAGTGCGTGAGATGCTGCCCCACACAATAACTGTGAAAACATGCTGCCCCAACAATAACTGACTCGAGTCTGTTGCCCCACACATAATGGTAAGACTTAGCTGCCCACCAAAATGGGTGACGACTGTGCCCCACACATGGTAAACCGTCCCCACACAATATAAGGTACAGGTCGTCCCCAATGTCTGAAGATTGCCACACATAGGTAATGTCCCCGACATCAATATGGTTCTGAAAGCTGCCCACAAAAGTGGAGATGCTGCCCCACACTGGGTGAAGATGTCCACACAATAGGTCGTAAGGTGTTGCCCCAACAATAAGTGTGAAGATGTGCCCACACAATAAGTGGTGAAGATTGCCACACTAGTGGTGGAAGATGGCCCACACAATAGTCGTGAAGTGCCCACACATGGCTGAGATGTGCCCCACACAACAATGTGAAGACTGTGCCACACAGATAATGTGTGAAGATGGCCAACACAAAGTCGTGAACATGCTGCCAACATGGTGAAGATGTGCCCACACCTGAGTTGAAGTGTTGCCCACACATACAGTGGTCGTGAAGATGTAGCCCACATACTGGTGACAGATTCGCCCCCACACTAATCGTGAAGAGTCGTGCCACTTAAAGTGCTTGAAGATTCCCGACAATAAGGTTAAGATGCTGCCCACACATGGTGAAGATGTGCCCCACCAATAGTGTGAACGTGTGCCCCAACACAATAAGCTGGTGAAGGATGTGCCCACAAATATCGTAAAACGATTCGCCCCCACAATAGGTGCAAGACTTGTGCCCCCACACAAAAGCCGTGAAGTGGGCCCCACACAAATGTAAGAGCTTGCACACACTGGTGACGATGTGCCCACACAATAGTGTAAGTTTGCCCCCACAATATGTGAGCCCAGGTCTGCCCCACACAATAAGTGGTGAAGGGTGTATTTCTGACCTGTCTATCCTGTTGGTCCGGTTCTTGTCTGCAGTTCTTCTGAAACCCCTCAACAGAATTTCGTTAAACTTTGTAGATAATATATAAGTTATGTGTAGATGTGCATATTCACAGGAACGTCATATTCAGTTTTTAGCTCACCTGAACCGAAGCATCATCACATTATGTATTTTCTGTTGCAGTAACTATATGGAAAACGCTCAAAATTGTATGTTCTGTTCTTGAATTAAATGCGTAGCTGCCAATCTTCAGCATACGAAAATTTGGTTCGTGACCCTCTTCAAGATGCAAAAAATCTTCTCACAATGCATAAAAACATTTTGACATTTGTCATAGTAAAGTGTTCATTGATGTTTTAAAAGAACATACAACAATTGTGAATACAAGTAAAGAAGTATTGTAAGTTAAGGTGGCACGATTGAGAAAGGACAGGCAAATGTCGAGGTGGTCTGACAACACAGTTGCTGTCACAGAATTTGAAAACTAGTTTATTTTGATATCTGTTAAAAGTTTACAGAATTATTTTGAATTTGTTGCTAATTTAAGGTCACTTAGGTGACTAGTGACCATGTCTCGCAGACCTATGTTGATTTTTACACTTGATTGCTGAATGTAGCATGAAAAACCCATTTATAAAAGTACCTTTTTACAACAAAATAAAATTTTCAGATTTAGTGCTTTAATTTAAATTCCCAAAACAACAGGGATTTCACCCTGAACATAGAATTTGTGGACATGTTGCTTATGCTGGGTAATTCTGGTAATGCTAATTGACTTTGAAGAGATGAGATTTATCTGAACGAAATGTCAGAATGGTTGTTAAAGAAATCAATTTTTCTTGTTTTTTATGTTCCCCTAATGATTTGTCTCATTTTTGCCTTTTGGTTAATTTGACTTAAAATGTGTATGTATATGTGCATGTGTTGTGTTCAATTAATGTTCATTCAGAGAGCAAAAAGTGAAATTTATTAGGGAATTCAGAGGAAACTAGATAGTGTCCAAAGATAACAAACTACAAATTATTAATCTTATCGGATCCAATTTCCCCCATCACAGAGCTGTTTGACATTTCAATGTCTTTAATGTATAGAATATTTCCATGGCAACAAGTCTGTACATCTAATATGTTGGGTCTTTGATTGGCACTAAAAGCTGCTAGGTAAGATGGGGATGGAAGTGTAGATTTGATCCTTGATAGCAAAAAAAAAAAGTATTGGCAAATGACAGGTGAAATTAAATGGAGTGCCATTTAACAAGAACAAGGAAAAGAGATTGGGTAGAAATGAAATATTAGTATTAATATGAAAGTTCACAGTGTAGGAATTTCCTGATGTTTCAAGAAAAGGTATATCATACAACTGTGAACATTTGATGAATCACAGTTTTAGCTTACCTGGTCGTACATGTAAGGCATGTCTGTTGCTGGGGGTCATGATTTTTCACATTTATACCTTCTCCTCAAGAAGTATCTCGCCAATTTTAACCAAACTTTTCACAAATGATCCTTGTGTTCAGGGAAATCAAGTTTGTTCAAATGAACAATCATTTTCCTTTTTAACGATAAACAGTTTTATATCAAACAGGATTAAATAAGGTTTTCAGATATTCAGATCTTGAATGAAGAAAAAACACACTAATAATCAAACACTGCAATGAATGTCAAGGAAAAAAATTCGTGAAAAATTAAAGAAGTGTTCTGAATGACAATGAAGTATTGAATGAGTGAACACTGAATGGATTGTGAACAGAGAGAGCAGGAGGTTCATAAAATGGTGCATGCACTCTGAACGCATGGTGAGTGAACTGGGAAAAGGGGAAAGTAGAATGTTTCAGGGTCTGCGTAATGTTTTCAAGGGACAGTGGAGGCCGGGTCATATAAATGTTCCAATGTATTGAATAGAAATCAATGAGAAAAAATCCTTTGAAGATCTGCTCAAGGGTGACAGGGTTATTGATTTGTGAAATCAATATACAACCTTCCTCATAGAATATACATTCAGTTGTGTTCAATAAAGGTCCCTAAGGTTATAGGCATGTACATGTAAGAATTTATAGGAGACTGCTCCTATAGCATACAATCCAGTTCAGTCCTAAATGACTGGGTGTCACAATAGCCATTGCTGGCCGTAAAATTTATACATTCTTCTTTAATGTAAAATTCATTAAATATGTCCCCATGGCTGAAGTTGGAGATATATTGTTTTGTTGTGACCGCGTTTATCTGCAACCTTTAACCGGTGGTCATAATTTTTTAATGGTGAGTGAGGGGATTCTCTATTTCCTCTGCTTTAATGCGTGGTAGTGAGGGATTCGTCATATTTCCTCTCTGCTTTCCTGTGACAAGACATCTTTTACTAACAAAGGTTTTGACCTTAAAGGTTGACCTACTTTTACAAAAAGTTTGGCAGTATGAGCAAGACTTTCCAAAACCTGTTATTTGATACTTTGACTTTGTGACCTTGACCTTGGAAATTGACCCAAATTTCAAAACTTTAACATTTCTCATGACTTTTGAATGGTGATTTATATAGGGCTGACTTAATTTCGTATATGTGACAGAACCTTTGGTACCAAATATTGGAGGTTTTTTTAGCTCACCAGAGCAAGTGAGCTTATGTCTGTCGTCGTCGGTGTTGTTGTAAACTTTTCACATTTTCATTTCTTCTCATAAACCACTGAGCCAAATTAAACCAAACTAGGTACAAATCATCCTTGGGTAAAGCCCACTAAAGGGGATTCAAGTTTGTTCAAATGAAGGACCTGACCCCCTTCAAAGGGGAGATAATCACGAAAATGCAAAAATAGGGTGATGTCATTTAAAAATCTTCTCAACAAGGACCACTGGGCCAAAAAAGCTTAAATTTATATGAAATTTTCCTGATCTAGTGGAGATTAAAGTTTATTCAAATCATGACCCCGGATGGTACAGTGGGGCTACAATAGGGGATCAAAGTTTTACATGTGAATATATAGGGAAAATCTTTAAAAATCTTCTCAAGAACCACTGGGCCACAAAAGCTGAAATTTATATGATAGCTTCCTGATATAGTGGAGATTTAAGTTTGTTCAAATCATGACCCCCGGCTCAAAGGGCATGGGCGCCTAGCATAGGCTTAAGTTTTGCAGCCCTTTATCGACAATGGTGCCATCTCCATACGAGTGAAAAATTCTCAAGTGGAACATTAAACATTGTACAATAAAGAACATTGAGCCCGATCGCAATATGTAGAATTTATCTTCGTATTTTGTCTGCATCATGATGACATTCCAGGTGATGACTTTGGGTGAAAGTATTTTTTATACATAAATTATGCAGAGATTTGCATAACAGAAACACTCTTAAGTATGAAGGATGGTTAATTGTATATTGTTTTACTTCCCTCTCGAGAATATTGATATATGGAGATGTCACCATTGCCGGTGAAAGGCTGCAAATTTAGGCCTATGCTCGGTGCTCATGGCCTCTGAGCAGGGAGGGATCTTTATTGTGCCACTTTGCTGCGACACTGGGCCTTGGTTTTTGCGGTCTCATCGGAAGGACCGCCCCATTTAGTCACCTTTTACAACAACCAAGGGTGCTGATGACCAATTCTAACCTGGGTCCCCATGGGATCTAAGTATGAAGGACATGGTTTCTCTTAGTTCCCAGTTACTTTTGATAAAAGGTGTTTTTGTCAGCGTCCAGGAAAAGAAGGTCTGTTATTGAGTTGGTACTTATAAAATGAGGTGTTTATTTTAGTACCTTACTAATAAAGGCCATATTTATGTTATGGTGACCAGGCACTTATAAGAACTTGTTAGTGTTTGTGACCAGGTACTTAAACTGGACATGCTTCCTTTAGACGAAAGCAATGTAACAAATCAATTTTATCCTCTGGTGAGATCAACATGTAAACCCAGTGACAAAGAAAGATGTCAATAAATAATTAATTTGTTAGTGAGCAAGATGTATAGATTTTGTCATCCATGCAGAGGGACACAGATAATGCTTTCGTTAACCTTTGGAGTCCACTAGGTGGTACTATTGATTTTTTTTATGTTCTTCAGGATCTCTCTCTGTCTATCGACTTCAAGAGTGAAGATTTCTAATTGGCACTGTATCATAACATCATAGATTTTTCTGCTTAGTTGGCACTGCTAGAAATAAAATGATAATAGTAATTTAAAAAAAAAAAAAACAACAACCAGGAAAACCTATGTATACTGGAAAAAAGAAGAGATAATGGGTGTGATAGAGTATCTTTATGGCGGGAGAAATCACTTGCTTCAATCATGTGATAAATTGTCATGCAAAATAGCTGCAACAAACTTTTGTAAGATTTCATTCTCTGAAACGGTCATTTATATGTTATCTTTTGCTATAATTATCATTTCATATGGGACATGATTCTTTAAAGAATTCAAGATTTTTCTTGTCTCATTAGTCTGACATTAGAAGGGCAATAAAAAAGTATGCGGAAGATAGTCATGTTAGAGATAAGTTTCATTTGTGAAAATACATGATGATGAGGGTATGAACCGCGACACGTCACACTCGCTTACTGCTTGAAACATGTTGGCGTGAAGCATTATGTCATTCAATTCATACCTTCGTATATTTCCAAAAACGAAATTTAAATCTGTATATTTACATTTTACTTTTAATTCTGTCAAATTCCAAGCCATTAGAATAGTAGTACTACATTCATCAACATTCATTCTCACATTTATTCACAACTGCGGTGCATTCATGAGAAAATGGATTGTAGAGATGTCGAAGGCAAAAATGATGAAAATGTAAATATTGAGATATATCTATTTTTTGGTGACAGATGTTAAGAAATAGACACTTATGCAAGTGTACAGGGGTGTGGAATATACGGGACTACACTGTAAAACATTTGACTTTCAGCTAACTGTCACAGATTCATTTGTATGTTTCAGATTTGATTATGGAGAGAAATTCTGGATTATCAAGTGGAAGCAATTTACATGTGCTTGTAATTCGCCCAAGTGCAAATACTCCAAAGACACGATTCAGAAGACCTTACAGGAGTATCGGCAACGGCATGAAGAAGAGGAGCCCATAGACTAAGTACCGGGGAGGGGGAGGGGGGCAAGAAAAGCCAAACCTGGCCATTCATCATGTTTCATCATCAAATTACCAACTGAATCACTGTAAAATAGAGGGAGTGTGTGTGCTCATGTTTGATAGGGCTTGATGATATCGGTCATCAACTTTTTGTCAGTGATGTGCAAGTCTGTAATAGCAAATTTATTATGAAGTACCATGTACTTAAAAAGTATAAATTAATTTATTTGTAAAACATGTGTTAACAACAGAGCCAAGATTTTATGCCTAGATTAAGTTTTATGCTGTAGATGCAATCAGAGGATGATAGATTACAATACTCTTTTGTAATTCTAGCTCTTAATGATACAGATTCTCAAGTCGCAGCACCAAGTTTAACGAAACTGAAATACTGAGAGATTTTCTGGTGTTTATGTTTGGTGTTATGTTTTATAAATAAATTTTGTATGATCTCCTTGTGTATATTATATACATGTGTTTGTGTGCGATAATAAGCAGCATATTGTTTAACTTTTAAATAATGTTTCTTGAGGTATTATGAAGTGGTTGAACCATGTTCCAATGTAGTCTGCCATGTTACTCTAAAAAAAATAAATTCTGTGGTGTTTAAAAAAAATAAATTCTGTGGTGTTTGAAGTGTGAACATTTTGATGAATATGTAACAAGGCATTCATGTCTTCAGTATTTTATAAAAAGATGTTGCTGTTTGTAAGGTTTAAAACAAATGAAAGTTTAAAAATGTTATGAACAATTTGTATCAATCATGTGAATTAATTTCATTACATACAGAATGATTACTATAAGTTAGTGTGTATACTTGATAGAACTAGTTGGAATATTTATTGAGGACAAATATATTTTGTTTTTATCCATAAACTTAAAACCTTGTGGATAGTACTTAAATTTTTAAAATTTTAGTGTATATAGATTATTTTTTACTAATAATTGAAGCTTAGCATTATTTGAGAGAAATCTATACAAATTTATACAATGAAAGATGTTTTATACATGCTCATATTAAAATATCTTTGGAATATAAAGGACGTTGACAAAGTTTCGCATGTCGTATAATTATGAAAGTGTAAATTTCAGTGCTAGAATTTCTTTGTTAAGTCGTAAGCTTAAAAAACAAATGGTGAACAATGGGAATTGTTTGATGACTGATTTTAATTCACACTTTGTAAATAAAGTAGTCAACAATATTAATGTCTTTTTATTAGTCATTTATGAACAACATTTGAGAAACAAGAATTCTTTAGAAAGGCACTAGTACTCTGAAGTTGATATTGAAAGGATGCTGGAGTTCCTAGTTGACAATAATTTTGTAGTATGATGATCAGTGTTGGAAATCCCATGGGCACAAATTGTGCTCCATATTTAGCTGACCTGTTTTTGTATTTATTCAAAAGCTTCTACATGATTGAAAAGAAAAAAAGTTTGCTTTGGCTTCAACATTTAGATATATTAATAATGATTTATCTATTAACAATTGTGACAAACAAGATTACTTCAGCTTCTCCTGGTCAACTTCCCATATTTATGTAACAATGAAATACCTGTATATGGTGTATATTATGCCTCGGCAATCGAATTTGGGGGAGAGGTGTGTCAGTTTATAAGTTTCATCCTATCTGTCTGTCCAGAATATGTTATCCACAATTCCTCCCAAATCAACTAGCAGGATTTTAATGAAAATGGAGTTAGTTTACATGCCCAATTCATCGGCTCAATTCTTTCGAAATTTCTCGACAAAATTTCATGAAAAATGGTAATTAATAAGGGCGTGTATATTCACTAAGGATGTGTTTGATTGTCATTGGTTGAGTTACAAGTGAGATACGGCACTTTCAATTATTTGCTATGTAAACAAGGCTTATGCTATGTTTTTGTTTACCTTATACCCCGGTAGTGAACAGAGCGTTCTATAGGTAAACAAAAACATCGCACAAGCCTTGTTTACATAGTAAATAATTGTAAGTGCTGTTTCTCACTTGCAACTCAACAAATGACAATCAAACAGAAACGTTCCAACGCCCAGTTTTATCTACATGAATATAAAGCAGATTTTTTTTTTCAAATTACAAGTTCATTCTGAGCACAATTAAACAGTTTCTAGTGTTTCTCGCATTTCATTTTGTTTTAAACATGTTATTTTTTTGTGAAGCAATCTTTATGTAAACAAAAACGAGACACGAGCCTTGTTTACATAATAAAGAATTGTAAGTGCTGTATCTTGCTTGTAACTCAACAATTGGCATTCAAATTTTTGCTGACCATTAGAAATAACTTGGTTAAGCATTTTAAACAATAAAAATGCAAATATAAAATTTAGCTCAAAACGTGTTTTACTTACTAATGCCCCTGTGGGGCAAAGGCTAACTACTGCCCGCCATCGTCCTCGACCCTTTCCAGCTCTCCCCAGCTACAGCCGGTCTGTCTGGCGTCCGCCTCCAGGTGTTCCATAGTCTTCCTCTTTTTCTCTCTCCCCCCTTGAGGGTTCCAGGTCAGGGCCTGACGGGTGATGTTAGATGGTGACTTCCTCAGGGTGTGCCCTATCCACCTCCATCTTCGACGGGCACTTGGTTTGTTTTTCCCCAGAGATCTGTGTTGCTGATGGTGTTTGGGCAGTGGATCTCATCCTAAAAAGAAAAAAAAAGGGGAGGGTGTGGAACGTTAAAGAAATCTCACTGCTCCAGCCTGAGTGCTGCATGTACACAAGTGAAAATTTGTAGCACCTCAACTATACCTAATATGATATTTATCCCAGTTGGAGTAAAAAAAATTCAAATGGACATTTAAAAAGTTTATTTGCAATGAGCGATAATCTAAATGTACCAGCTACGGCCGATTGTGTAAATAGGGGGGTGGGGTGTAAATTCCACTGTTAGTGGTACATCACTGTTATAGCGTGATTCTACGGTATTTTCAGCCATGGATATCATAGCCTCGGATACTACTATAGCAGACCCCCCCCCCCCTGTTAAAAATGTCGATTTTCTATCATTTACAGTGTCCACCTACAAGACCTATTTTCATGTTGAGATGCAATATTGATAATTTATCTTCATGCATTCGCGAAGCGAAAGCGCATCGATGCTAAATTTTTACTGTCCACAATTTCGGTGATACTTGATCAGGCGAAAAAAATATGAAAATCATTTCTTATCATTTAATTTTATATCGCAACAACAAAAAAGATATTTATTTGACTTTAATTCTTGACCCATGACCTCAAGTAACCTAGATAGTAAATTGATCGCGCAAGAATGTACAGTCCAGCGATGATCTAAGAAATAGAAAATAATTATGTCATGGTACATAATTATTCGCCACTTAGCTTTCAAATAGCGCTGTATTTGCGATTAACTGCCGATAATTGGGCCCCTCGCTATAGATAGACGAAAAATTTCCCAAATTTATTTTTACAACAATGAACCTAATTGATGACGTATACACATATTTTGTCGTCTGTGTTCGTTCGCTAAAAAATGTAAACATACAGTAAAGAATCGCACAAAGTGAACGGAAATGTATGTGTCTAATTCCCAAAGGGCTTTAGGAATACCGAGATCTACCATGAAATTTCTAATATAACAGATATGACGTCTACATTGTAAAAAGTTATTCACACAGTGATAAAAATTGGGTGGCGACATATAGCTCAAGGTCTCGACAGCGGATGAAATGCTTACCCCTGATTCGTGTGTCGATGTGCTGTGCTTTTGTTTTGATTTGTTTTTCATGGCATGGGTTCACTGAGATCCAAGGTAATATTAAAGGGGCATGGACACGTTCTGAGCTAAAAATCTTCAAATTTTAGATTTCCATTTCTAATGTTTACAATGCTCACTTAGGGTATTTCTAATGGTCAGCAAAAATTTTAACGTCATTTGTTGAGTTACAAGAGAGATACAGCACTTATAATTCTTCACAATGTAAACAAGGCTCGAGCCTTGTTTTTGTTTACATAAAGATTGCTTTACAGAAAATACCATGTTTAAAACAAAATGAGATGTGAGAATCACTAGGAACTGTTTAATTGTGTTCAGAATGAACTTGTAATATGAAAAAATCTGCTTTAAACGGAACGTATTCTAGCATATTCAATGTAGGTAAACAAAAACATGACTCAAGCTTTGTTTACATAGTGATGAATTGAAAGTGAACAAATATCACCAAATGTATTTTACATTGCTAATAACAAATTAATAATCTAATACAACAAGATGGTAAGCACAATAACTGGATTTAAATATAAAACATCTGGTTACACTAGAATTCCGTGTCTATTTCATAAACTCCCAACATGATCTCGTGACGGAAATTGGACAGTGTGGGAAATTTACACGATATCAGAGACTCCAGAGCGACTAAAGGAGATGTAATCAGAATGAAAGGAAATTTGACTAAATATCGAGGTAAGGTGTTAATTCTATCCGCAGCAAACAGTTTTCAAACTTCAAATACATGGTCATGTGCGTTGAGGTGATGGCCATATTAAAAGTGGCGAATAAGTAGTTCCGGCTTTACGAAGTTAGTTCACCGGAAAATCACCTAAATTTTTAAAAGGTGTTTTAACCAATGAGAATCGGTGCTAGGTAATCACTTAAAATAAAATTAAATGACTGTAGTATCATTTAATTTTATTTAAAGTGATAATAACAACACCTCAAGAATACGGAAAGGGTCTAACAAGTAACTGCCAGAGAAAATCGTATTTTTTAATGAGGTTCTAGGCTGAGGTTTGTAGTGATATCAATTTTTTGGGAAGTGTGTTTTTGATTTCTACATTGAAAGAAAATCGGGAAATAAAAAATGGGGGTTTCATACTTGTTTTCGAGCTACAGTGTTTTCAACATGACCTTTTTGCACTTAAAATTTACTCAAGATATATTCATTTAAACTCCATTCGTCTGTTGGTGTAAACAAAACAATAGGAAACAAATCAACATTACAATGAAACACGATACAATAATAATGTCTTTTTACAATACAGATATAAAAAAATTAATACTTGTAATGGAATAAAATAATGATCTTTCTGCACTTGATATATGGAAAAACTCTGATATCGAATTCTTAGAGTTTAAAACACATCATTATGTAGTGATGTCAATTTCTTAAAATTAAGGTAATATTCAGAGTCTTGTCTTAGAATTTAAAATAAAACTTTGAAAAGTTGAGGATTTCGATGAAATTTTTAAATTATTGGCCAAAATACTGAATTTTTGCACAAAATTTCGAGTAAATTGAATTCGACTTTTTAAAGAATATGTATTCTGTTTGGAAAAATACCTCAACAAAATTAATAAATAACAATATTTGAATTAGTTCCAAGTCTCATCTACTTGTATCATTAATTTTAAAACTGTGATATACGAATAGGGGTATAAAATACAAAGGTATATTGATGAAATAGAAACTGTAAAATCATGCTTTTTGATTAATTAATCCTTCCACCACAAAATATAGTCCCTACCAAACCCTTTCAAAATCTGAATTGACACAAAATGTTTCAACTGGACAGGGTTCAGTTGTAAATATGTAATATGTATGCACTAATGGGGTCAGTATTGAACCAATAAATACTTAGTGATTGCGTCCTGCGCAGTTGTTCTCAAAACCTCAGCCTACAACATCCTTAAGGTGCATCAGAGAACCATGTCTGATAAGATTGTAACTGACTCTAACGCACACAAATATCCTCAAATTTTGTAACGAGGGTGGTTACGGGACCGATTTGTGAAGGTTCATGACCCTTTACATCCCTTTGTCTGTCTCAAATCATATTTATCGAAAATGTTGTTCATGAGCTATTGGAGAAAGTGTCTTGACTCTGAAACAAAGTCATTAGTAACCAAAAGTATTTATCAAACGAAGAAACTAGCTTGTGTAACGACCACGAACCAAGTTCAAGGTTGCTGGTAATTCTATTAAAGTACGATATGGTCACTAGTAACCTCTAGATCTGTAAATAATGGAGAGACTTTAGACACAAAGATATAATGTCATTTGGACAATTGATTAATTACATGTACGAGGTATATGTTTGTTTTTCGTCCCGTTGAGAATATTTCAATCATATTCAGACGTCACCATTGCCAGTGAAGGGCTGCAAATTTAGACCTATTCTTAGCACTTTAGCTTCTAGCAGTGAGGGTTCTTTAGCGTGCCACACCTGCTGCGACACGGGACCTTTCATTTTTAAGGTCATATCCGAAAGACCCGTGATTCTCACTTCTAAATTCCGAGCTCTTGGCAAAGGAGCAATCACTACCTATTTAAATTTAATGTCTTAGGTTTGACGCGATCAAACCCACTGGAAAAGGGGATAGACAACTAGAATTACCAGGCAGTTTTTTTCATTCTGCCAAGATCAAGGTTCTTAGAAATATTTCAAGGTCGTAATTTTTTTTTCTATGACCAGGCATTTTTCAAAGGAAAAAAAAAACATCACTAGACTGATGACAGTTTGACAGACGAAGTCATTGTCACATCAACACCCAGCGCTTCTAATGTCTGTTCCATTGTGTGATGCTCTCGTAACTGTTAACTTAGCAATTTAGTCATATAGAATACACTGTATAGCGATGGTGTGGGTGGGTGAGTGCGTGCAAAACGTCAATGTAAGCACAAAATGCATCATATTCAAGGATAAGGTTTCAATGCATACTTTTTCCCCCGGTTTCTTCAACATTTCAATTTACCATTCTTTAATTTCAGATAATGCAGTTGTTTCCCCCACACATTTCCTGTATACCAGTACATATATATGCAGATCCAGATTTATTTTCTCAAGGGAAGAGGGAGAGAGATATGAAATTTTCGCTAGATAAACACCCATCTCTCTTAAGTACAAAAGTGGACGGGAAGTTGTAATACCTACATGATACTTAAGCCGCACGTGAATTCCTAATTTTTTGTCACGTACTAATGTTTTCCGGTATGAGGTGTTGTTTAACCAAAGCAAAGGGACTTGATTGAAATAATCTTTGGTTTTCCTGCCTGATAACTGATTTCCATCAATTTCTAATATTGAACGAAGTAACGGAGTCTAAACTGTACCAAAGTCAATGATTGCATGTCCACCCATAACAGACGTGTAAAGTTCTGACCGTGGCTTTCCGACGATGCTAGCCATTTCAACTTAACTTTCAAGTTCACGTGCCCTTTTCTGATCCGATTGTTGTCTGTCTGTCTATGTCTACTATCAATCAGCTTAAAGGCAAGACGTAATGCTCCCAATGAAGAAAAAAGAACAAATTGCAGAGATATAACTGAACCAAGATCTCGCATTTTATAACTGAGCCAAGATCTCGCATTCTGTTGATGAGCCAAGATCTCGCATTCTGCTGATGAGAGATGCAACTGAGCTAAGATCGTGCTTTCTGTTGATGAGCCAAGACCTCGCATTCTGTTGAATGAAATAAAAATGAATCTATATTTTTTTCGGGTGTAGCAGGTATCACCGATTTTAGACGGTAAAACTCATCAATGCGCGAAGCGCATTGATGAAAGTTTTACCGTCTAAAATATCGCGAGCTGATATTGAATATCCCCGAAAAAATATACGATTTATTTCTATCATTAATTTTATATTACACAACAACTAATGTTCATGTAGACTTTCATTGTTGTTTCTATGGTACTTGATCGAAAAATCACCTCAATTCTTAAAAGGGTTTTAACCAATGAGAATCGGCGCTAGGTGATCCACGTTAAATAAAATTAAAGTGATAGATTATTAGATATATAGCTCAGCCAACACCTCGCATTCTGTTGATGAGTCAAGATCTCGCATTCTGTTGATGAGCCAAGATCTCGCACTCTGTTGATGAGCCAATATCTCGCACTCTGTTGATGCCAATGTTTCGCAATCTGTTGATGAGCCAAGATCTCGCACTCTGTTGATGCCAATGTCTCGCAATCTGTTGATCATGAGTCAAGATCTCGCATTCTGCTGATGAGAGATATAACTGAGCTAAGATCGTGCATTCTGTTGATGAGCCAAGATGTCGCATTCTGTTGATGAACCAAGATCTCGAACGGCTTGTACAAAAAAGGTATCCCAAATTACTTGTTTCAACCAATATGTTTGTCAGTTACAGCCCCATAATACATTTATGTTCATGTGAATTTACACTATTCATCTGAAAACTGAAATAAAGTTTCTTATGTACATGTAGTTTTTATTACTTTTAATGAAATTGTTTCACGGGGTAAACCAGGGACAGACTATAAATATCCGATACGAGTCCATTTTAAGCTCCCTTGAGCCGAAATGTTCGTCCACTTTCACAATTTCAAAGTCAAGATCAAACAAACTTGAAACACAAAATCTTTCTGTAGATGTTTTATATTTTGAAATTTCTAATTTCAGTGCTTAAAGGACTTGTCTCGAATTTTTACTCGAAATTTTAAACTTGTTATAATTTTTATGA
The DNA here is from genome assembly GCA_903981925.1 of Ostrea lurida. NCBI lineage: Eukaryota > Metazoa > Mollusca > Bivalvia > Ostreida > Ostreidae > Ostrea > Ostrea lurida. The sequence continues at coordinate 19,965 of CAJDSM010027905.1, forward strand.
AATTTTTCTTTATAATATCGTTAAAAAGGATACAAACACGATAAAAAAAATTATGAGCATATTTTACAGAGATATTGAGAGATGAAATTCCAACACGGCATATGCATATTCGATTGGAGATTTACGCGCCAATTTCCTGTGACGTCATATACGACAATCCTCGGAGAAAGGAATGTATCAGCTGGCGGCAATTAGCGAGATAATCTAATTATCTTATCAATACAACCGATTTATCTCATTATTTGAATAATTTATTTGTGATGTAATGAACTTAAGGTGTCTGTCATTATTACTTTTAGAAATTTCTAAAAAGGGTATGAAGGCTAGAACATCGGCTAAAGACAGAGGTTGAATTCCGGAATTGAAGTAGACAATGGTCTTAAATTGTACGTTGAACAGATAAATTTTAAATCATAAATCAATTGGATCTAAAAAGTCTTAAATCAATGACAATATATTTTCAACGAATCGGATTGGAAAACGTAAATCGTAAACACTAAAATGCGCGGCACATCATTTTGAAGACTTTCAAAAACGCACTATAGGTGACCCGAAATCACTAAATCGAAAGGGGTTATTGAAGACACGTCAACTCCAAGATTATAGTACTTATTCAAAAATAAAGTTGTATTTGAAAGTGTATAAATATATTATTACCTTTCCAGAAGTAACAAATGAAACGAAATATTTCACAACTCGGTGATATATAACATTTGTCTCCGTTTTTACACGCCTAAATTCTCCGATACGGGTAATAGCATCAGATGATTAATAAACGTGTAATTTGCTGTTTATTGGAATATTTCACTTGTTAAGGCATGGAATATATAGAACATGCCTTGTTGAATGCATCAGGAACCGGTAATTTGGTCTGTAAATATTAAGGGTCTTATACCTAATACCACCTCTACTTAAAAACACACAAGGAATGAAACGGAATTTTCCCCTCAAACAATCGTTTCAAAATAGCTCTCGAATTATGCTTTTATTGTCACCCCCTCGAAATGCTTCCTGGTTCAGTAAATCACTTTCTATGCTATCGATCCACCTATAAAATAATCCTCATCGACCGCTGAATAAATCGGATAATTCGGTGGGTTTCCGAGGAACACTTTTTACATTCAAACACAGAGTCCATGACTAACGTCACTTCCGGGTATCCCAAGTAAACAGATAACTCATTCACTTTGAAACTCGAATTTCATATTTGAAATATTGATAAATTGGTTTATTTTTTAAATATTGTGATGATTTATCAAATATAGATTTGCTAAACGGCGAAAAACGGTTTACATGATTTTAATCTCGATGAAAGTATATGACTACAATTATTCGCAGGACGAGTAACGTACGATGCTACTATTCTTCAAACAATGTTATGTAGTTAAGAGTTACACTGTTTTCATTACTCAGTAGTATTTTTCGCATCTATGAACACCGAGATGAACACACACTGAGGGTAATTTATCGCAATCTGATCTCAGATGCAGATAAAGTATGGTTAGAAAAAACCCAAAGCTTGATAAACAAGAATATCAGTAAAACTGATGGATGCTCCCCAAACTGCATCTAATCAATGAAATACTTATTTGACGAATGACTTACACAATAAACAATAACTGTTGAAATAAAGGGTTTTTAATGTATATAAAGTAAATGTTGAGTGACCTCAACCTATATAAAATGACCTTTGCATGTTAGTTATTTGCCTATTCCTTGCTTGTGTGACATATGATCAATACCTATTCAAAAACAGTTGAAATAAGGAACATTTTCCTCATACAAGAAATATTTTCTGAATGACCTTGACTTTCCAAAATTGACCTTGAGAGATCGAAGAACGAAAGTTTAATAACTGTTGAAATATTATTGAAATGAAGTTTTATTTCCTATACAAGATATGTATTCCACCCGTGGGGGTCCGTGTTAAAATAGGTCCCCAGCATCCCCTTGCGTGTCGTAATTAAGAGGCGACTGATTAATGACCGCCCCGGTCATTTGGATGAGACCGGACAAACCGAGGTCCCGTGTCACAGCAGGTGTGGCACGATAAAGATCCCTTCCTGCTCAAATGTCCTGAGGGCCGAGCACAGGCCTAAATTTGCAGCCCTTCACCGGCAATGGTGACGTCGCCATATGAGTGAAATATTCTCGAGTTGGACGTAAAACTATAAATAATCAATCAAGATATATAGTCTAAGTGACTTGACCTTCACAAAATGACCTTTAGTCACCTTTGACTGAAAGCCATTTGCCTGTTATTTATTTATGTGATATATGATAAATACTTGTTCATAAACTGTTGAGATAAGGAACTTTTTCATTGTATAAGATACATGTTCTCAGTGATCTTGACCTTTCCAAAATTACCTTGAGTAAATTTTGCCTGAAACTCATTTGACTGTTACTCATTTGTGGGATGCATCTTCAATACTTGTTCAAAACTGTTAAAATAAGGCATTTTTCCATATATATAATGTTATATGCTTTGAGTGACCTTGACCTTTGAAAATGACCTTGCTTCAAAAATACCCCGTCCCAAGGATTATTTGTGATCAATTATGATGAATTTATGATAAAAGGTTTAGGAACTTATTTGTTAAAAAAAATGTTGAAAGAAGGAACATTTATAGTAAGTTCTAAGTGACCCTGACCTTTCCAAAATGACCTTGAAAACCTTGGTTCTGTGGTAAATTGTATTAAGTTCTGATAAAAAGTTTAGGAAATATCAGTTCGGACGGACGGACAGACACGGCGGCGACTATACGCACCCCCGACATTTTTCGGGGAGCATATATTAATAATCAACGAATATTGAATGGCACTACATATAGTCCCCTACAGATCACAAATATTGCACCGCAACAAAATTCGAATTTCAATATGTAGGTAATGGTCAAGGAAAATTCAAACTAATTTTCTAAGTCTATGGACGATATGATTCTCGATGAAAAATAAACGGACCGAAACAAAATTCAAACTTGATCTGTAACTCAATATGACAAAGCAAAGTACCAAATATCAAATGAAAATCTGCGAGAACAAAGAAAAAGGGCAGAAAACTGAATTCACGCCATTTTTCTAAGTCCAAGGGCAATATTAACGTGGTGAAAAATAAACAGACCGAAACAACTGTAACTTGTTATGACAAAGCAATGTACCAAATATCAAATGAATATCTGCAAGAACATAGAGATGATTTACCGGACTGACAGACGGACAAACGGAAAAAGCACACCAAAACTTCAGGCTTAAAGGGGCATGGACACGTTTTGAACTAAAAATGTTCAAATTTTAGATTGCCGATTTTAATGTTTACAATGTTTGACTAAGGTATTTCTACCTTTCCTAAGGGTCAGGAAAAAATTGAACGCCATCTGTTGACTTCCAAGTGAGATAACAGCCCTTACAATTCTTTGTTATGTAAACAAGGTCCAAGCCATGCTTTTGCTTACGTTATATTGAATATGCTACTAAACGTTCCATTTAAAGCAGATTTTTTCAATTAGAAGTTCATTCTAAACACAATTAAACAGTGTCTAGTGTTTCTCACATATCATATTGTTTTAAAAGATGACATTTTCTACGAAGCAATTCTTTTTTAAACATAAAACAAGGCTCGAGCCTTGTTTACATAATGAAGATTTGTGAGCGCTGTATCTTACTTGTAACTCAACAACTGACTTTTAAATTTTTGCTGACCACTAGAAATAACTTGATTAAGCATTTAAACATCAAAATTGGCAATCTAAAATTTGAACAGTTTTAGTTCAAAACGTTTCCATGTCCTTTAACAATCCTCCGTATCAAATACCGAAGAGACGAAAATGAACCGTCTGACAGAAAATGTTTTCATCTAACAAGCCCATTGTCGATATCTAATGAAGTGATAGCATCTGAAAGGGTTGATACCGTCCGAAAGGAAAGGAAATGATCTGACCAGCGCTTCTACGTCATTTGAAAGATTCATAGCAGGATCATCATAGAGTCGTCATCTTCATCATTAAAGTCGGTGATGATATATTTCAGCCACTTGAGGACACTCCAAATGGTATTTTGACAACGGTCCTGCATAAGCTTGAGAAAGCTGATTGCAGAAAAGACTTGGAACTATATATTCTTAAAATCTGGTTCCCTGCAACAAATTGCCCTTGGAAATGATATGTTGGAAACATCATTTTTGCTGTATTTGGATACAGTCGGGTACATTGGTTGGGATTTGCCACAAAAGCATAGTATTTTCTCTCTCTTTATTCAAAAGAGTTCTTACAGATAAGTTTAATATATTCATTGATAAATCTATTCATTCGACCAGATATGTAATGCAAGACGTGGCACAGTGGTAACACATTAGTTCAGCATCAAAGGGGTTTCATGTTCGAACCCGGTAATTGTTTTATTTGTAGATTTTTATATATTTTTGCACAGCAATGAATTTTAGCATGAAAACATGCGAATATTGAATGGACTTGATTGAATGGAAATGATTGGGGTAAAACAATTTTTTTTTTGAACGATTTTTATCAAAAGCGCATAGGGCAAAGAAATCTGTGAGCCAATGCTCACTATTGATACCCCCGCTCTAACTTATGAAAGCTGTTAATATAGTTTTACATAATTCTAAGTTCTCGGTAAACAGGAAGTAGATGTCCAATGAATCTAAAAATGCATCTCACAATACACCAATACCTACATAAAGCTTCATGCAAAATAGTAGTAGCCTGTGATATATAGTTGCTGAGAATATAAACTGGCGAAGTAAACGATGTGTTAAACGCAATCATAGTCCCAAAACATATATACAAAATCGAAGTGTAGGGCTACACGGACCTCCGACAAAAGCGAAGGCAAGATCCGGTGCCACGGAGGAGTAAGCATCCTCTGCTGACCGGTCACACCCGCCGTGACCGTAGTGCAAAACAAAAATAAACGGGGTTCCCGTCATCAAATCTAGTACGAAAATGACAGTCTAACAAAGGGTATTTTTGTTATACATGTAGTTGGCCTCGCTTTAAAAAGTCCTCATACATGTACGTGTGGCATGCTCTTCGTATCGAATCACGAACTTTTTGTCTCACTAAAATTTGACACCGTCTATTCTATAAAATTTCAAGTCATCTCACTTTAATATTTTACGAACGTTAAGAACCGGTGTCAGACAACCGTGGAAAAATACCTAATCGCCCGTAATGGAGGATACATTCTGATTGGTCAATTCAATTCGCTCTTAAATTTCAATCAAGTTAACTCATATATAGTTTAGGCGGATACTTTAAATAATGAAAAATATAATACATATCACAGACTATTTTATATCCACGTTGACGTATTCCGCAAAATATTCACTTGCACACGACGGGCGTACGAGTTAACATGATCGAAATTGAATTGACCAATCAGAATGTGTTTTCCATTTCGAGTTATTGAGGGAAAGTCCCCGTGATTCAAACATTGCTATATTGCCGAAGCAATATTAAGTAATTTTCAAATTATGATCTTTCCCCGATCGATTAAGACATGAATTGTAAAGTTAACGTCCACAAAGTATAAAAATGAAACGAATGGAAATCTGAGGTAGCAATTTTGGATTCCCCTGGTTTATAAATATAGAATAGAGTAGGGTCAATTCGTGACGAGCCCCTGTGGCTCATGCGGGGGAAAAATTCAAAAATATGCTGAAATTAACCAAAAAGAATGGTTTGCAAATGCTTGATCATAGTTGCGTCGTACTTCACTCATCCTAGAATAGTTGCATCCAGCGTTACTTAAAAAACCAACGTGCACATCGTATTGGCGAATCATTTCATTCAATGTTTTGCATGAAAGTACGTAACAAAGAATCTTCTACAAATGGTTTTCATTAGTTTTTGTCACTGCCACTGATAAGTGCAAAGTGTCTGGGAAAACCGTGTATTTATTTTTTTTTTATATTGTTCGTAGAATCGGTAGATGCTTATGACATTCCGATAGTGCAACGACTTACTTATTATGAGAACATAAGCCTAATTAGAACCATACAATCAAATAAACACACGGTCACCTCTTGTTTCTCTCAATGTTAAATCCCCAGAGAGAATATTCAATCCGACGTGGCGGAATAGTGGGATCTTAGTAACAATGTGTCACGGCGATTTAGACGGAGAAATGTTTTCCTACGGTCGAAAATTGACTACAAAAACCATAGAATATTGACCCTCATCATTCTTCTACGTAGAAAATTGACCCCGGTCAACAATCTATTGGGTCACCTTTTGTCGTTCAACGGCGTTTGGTATCAATAAGTGGTTCCATTGACAACAATTTAAGATAAACTGGATTGTGTGCTACATGAACCTTTTCCTACAACTTTGGGAACATTTTTCTTTATATTGCTCTCAAGAATTTACACTCATTTCGAGACGTCACCAACTGCATGGATCTAAGCACGAAGGTCAGCGCTGTAACAGTGAAGGTTTTTTGTCGTGCCAACGCGCACCGTCACAGGAGACTTCCGGTTTTTAGTTCACATCCAAAAGGCCCGCGGCTCTGATTTTGGCGGAGGTTCAAGCATATTTAAAAAGTTGTGGCGGTCGAGGTACATGTACGACTCGAACACACAGCCTCCAGGTAGCGAAGCGAACGCTCTCTCCACTGAGCCACTGTAACAGCATAGAAACGGTGAACCTTCTATGACCTCATTTTAACCTCAAGGCCCTTATTTAAACACAACTGAGTGCACATTCAATGAGAATGCTTGTATATTGATTTCACAAATTATAGCCTTGTCGTTCTCCAGGAGATCTTTAAAGATTTTTCCTACTAATTTCTATATAAAACACTGGATCATTATTATGACCTTTGCCAGGCGCCAGAGACCAGCTGTAAACTGGTATCTACACTACAAATAGATGCTTCAATATGATCATTTCCCGAAATTATAGCCATTTTGTTCTTGAGAACTTTTGGTTTGTTTGTTCGTTGTTTTTTTATTTTGTTGTTGTTGGGTGGGTTTTTTTTTTTGTTGTTGGTTTTTTTGTTGTTTTTTTTAAATTACATCGGTCGCATATATATTTTAAAAAGGTGACCTGTAATTAACTATTTATAAGTACGGGATAGATTTTAACCCCTACCATTGCCTCACACTTGGAAAGCATGTACTACATAGGGATGCCTCCGTAATACTGGTCGCGATAGCTCAATGATAGAGCGTATTGAGGTCGTGAGTTTGCGTGGTCAAGGCTGTTTTTAAACCTATGACGTAAACTTCAATCGGTAATCCTCGGCTAACTCCGCTACGCTCCATACAAACCTCGAATGTGATTGGAGTAGGTATATGCACCGATTTGTTACATTTCTTAACCGGAAGTACCTGTTCACTCTTTTCCATTCCGCTTCGGCTACAGACGATTTTCTCGCCGTGCTGCATTTTTGCATATGATGGCCCTGGCATTTACTCAGGAGTAAATAATATAAGTTATTTGCAACCGTTTTCATGCTGATATAACGGTGGCGTTAGTAGAGCCGATGAAACAAATACTTTATTTTGAACGCGTGAATTCAAATACATAATATGGCAACAATTCGATCACATCCGAGATCAGTGTGCGAGGTACGAGCCATGCAAGGAGTTCCAAGAGCGTAAACATAGATAGGGATATCACCAAACGCTAGACATTTAGAAGTGAACACAGGCGTTAGCACGTTTAAGATCGGGCCCTACTCGAACTACGTCATCACTTGACATACTTTTTTTGTTTGTTTGGGTTTTTTTGGGGGGTTTTTTTGGTTGCAATTAGCACATCCAGTAATTCAGAACGCGGTAAACAGTAGAAGTTGTGATACCTGGCGCTCGGAAACTATGTAAAGACTCAAGCAAATTGAGGTATTGAACAAAGAAAGACTTCTCCAGAAAGTAGATGTTACACTCGTGGAGATGCAGAGTGTACCGGTATAGTTAAGTTGGGGCGCAATTCTTATATGTACATGTATTTAGCTCTTTTTTAGAACAAACAAATGCAGTTACTTTGCTATTATTTTAAAGAAACATATTTTCCTTAATATAGTAACTGACCGATAAGGGGGTATACTATATCCAACTATTGCGGCCATCACGTGATTTGATCAATTATTTGTTTACTTATCAAGAGTACCTGTATTTACTATAGGCGATAACGGGGAGTGTGTGATTAAACTATTATAACTTTATTCATGCATTATATAGAATAAAGTTGGACCCCTGACCTGAAAGAGCATTAATTTCTACAAAAGATGATATATTTTATTTCAGTTCGGAAAAATGATTTATTGCTTCAAAATTCATTTGAAAAATAGTGTGTATACTTGGTTCACGTCCTTAGCTTTTTCATGATTATTCAATCATAACTCCCAGATTCTGGGATCATAGCATAGATATAAATCAGATTTGCATTCAACATATAGCCAGTCCAACAAATGATATTGCCATCATCATGTGACACAGATCCGGGGTCTGCCTTTTATTCTGTTTACATTGATTGAGTTAAACATGATAACACTGTTATGATTTAAATTCATTTATGAATATTCCGTGCTCAATAATACCAAAGATAGCGTTACATGCGGAAATTTGAATTCATACGCAGTGAAGAACTAATCTCAACTATACCCGCGCTAGCACGGATTGAATCTCGTTAGTATAATTCTCAAACTTTGTTATAAGCAGTTTTATCTACAAATACACGTTCATCCTATTAGACATTAAGCAGTTTTTGGCAGTTACCAAAAAGGATCAATCTTCCTGAAGCTACAATCAACAGAAAAGATGTAGTGACACGGAAGATGGCACTCTAATACACCATGTGCAGCGTATCTACTGAGTGGTACCACCACGTTCAACGCAACATACGCGGAGTCGGTGCAGTTGGTACGTGGGTTCGGTGCTATACCATGATTTCACGTGTGCGGGTAAATATTTTCAAGAGATATTTCCCCTAAATTTGCAATATCAGAAAAGTAATGTGCTCACGGGTTGTCGGAGGTGCCATTCTATCTACTCATATTATGTAAGCTAGAGCTAAGCTATAGGAGCGTGGACAAGTCAGGGCACCATGCTTCCCGGTCGCATATTCACATAAATTTCTCTTCTATATTGAATGTTTCTTGTACCGTCTATACTTTTGACAGGGACTTTTATGTATGGAAATGATATCTTGATCACTTCAAACTCTTTCTGAGTTATTTTAATTGTGAATAAACAGGTTTTTTGATGATAAATTCAATGTTGGTACCGGGTTCGGTTCTGTTGGTATGAGGGTTCGACGCCGTTTACATTTGAGCAATTAACCCCAATTCTTGAAAAGGTTTATGTGTTTGTTTCTTTGTCATTTGCCTCATATCTTTATTTTCCTTAAATTCTGCCACAATCACTTTAACATCTCAGATTTTTTTTTTACGTGTTAATAATTATTGTCTATTAGAAGCATTCAGATCGATCCGTGAACAGAAATCTAGTTGTGCCCATGCATTGATCTGTGCATTATCAAAAAACACGTCCGTTTTCATATCATGCAAATATTGGAGGGTTGAAGTGGGGCGGGGGGTGGGGGGTGGGGTGGAAGCCTTATTGTTAAAAATAATCCTAAAAGCACTATAAGTCTCCTTCATTCTATAGAAAGACAGAAAAGATACAATATAATATTGATTTTATAGAATTGATAGAATACATGAATCCGTGCCTGAACCTATACATTAAAATAGGTAGTGAATTGCTTCTTCGGCAAGAGCTCAGCAATGAATGAGAATCACGGATCTTTCAGACATTACCTTAAAAACGGAGGTCCCGATGTGGCAAACAAAAGAATCATCACTGCTTAAAGCCGTAATCTCTAATTCGGCAATTGTGAACTCTCAATATAGTAGAAAAATTCGCAACGAGACAAAAAAAAACAACTAACAAATGATACATTCAATTTAAAGAATTTCCGTGGGGGATACGGGTTAGAGTTGCGTCCTCACCCGCCTGCTTTGTCGTAAAGAGGCGACAAATGGGGACCGATCCTTCATATGAGACCACAAAGAGACGTAGGACTGATTTTGAAAAAAGGGGGGGGGCAAACTTTATAAAAAACACAGAAAGTTGGGGGGGGGGGCAAACTTCAAAATTTTGTGGAACACTGAAAGGGGGGGGGGGGCAAATCATCTATAAATCACTGAAAGTGGGGGCAAAAAATAAAAAAAGAAAAGAAAAACAAAGGTCATTCGAACACTAATTTGTTGTGGGGGCGGGGGGGCACTTTAAATCACTGAAAGTGGTGGGGGCAATTTCTAAAATATGTGCATTTATGCAGAAAAAAAGTTACCTGACAAAAATGGGGGGGGGGGGGCAAATACATAACCTCACCCCCCCTTTTACACCTATGCCGCAAAACCGAGGCCTCGTGTCGCGCGGGTGTGGCATGGTACGATACAGATACCTACCTGCCCAAAGGCCCTAAGAGCCGAGCATAGGCCTAGATTTTTCAGCCTTCACCGGCAATAGTGATCTCGAGCGGACGTTATTTAAACAGTACATGATTTTCTTTTGACCACGACAGGAAGTTACCAACTGAAAGGTCATGCCATGTATCTTGCCACATATGTGAAGGCAATTACTATAACTAGTACTAAGAAGTCACCATTGACAAGATATTTTTATATTTCATATATGAACAACAATGCAATTATCATCTGTGCCTGACTGTCTGCAAAAACTCTCATAGATAATAGATGTGTCAAAGTTTTTGCGATATGTCAATCCCAAAGGCGGATTTTTGAGGGGCAGAGGGCCTGCCTACCCCATTTTGGTGACCCAATCTATAGAAATGTAGCTAAATAAACCCCTAAAAATACTATTTCAAAGCCCTTAACCAAGGGCTTCCGGGGATTCGCTCCCCTGGGCCTCCACTTGTTGGCTACATCTCGACATCTAGCCAGCGACGTATAGCAGGCCCACTTTTTTCAAAGGATCCCCACCTTTTTCGACCACATCCTGGATCGCCACTGAATCTTGCGTACAAAGTTATAAAAAATTAATAGAATGACCGATAGGAAGACCAAAAGGAGACAGACGGGTGGTAGGAAAACGTACATTTCACTTCAGATTATGTTCATTTCATTTTTGAAGTAGAATAACTAATAGTCTCCATTAGTTTTCTGGTAGGGATTATATTCGGGTGTCGGTAACATATTCTTGTAGGTTTTCCCCACAATATGCCCTCCCCCCGTTAATAATTGTATGGTGAAAACGGAGGTATTTACAAGACAAACCGATCAATTCACATGGGCACAACATGCCAGTGCTATTTGCTGTTCATTGAATCTCAGACAATATATTTATGTTAAAAAGTCTTATGTATTGTTAAGTGATGATGCAGGCATGCTGTTATATTGGTAACTCACAACGGAAATGAAGATTATGAGGCAAATGCAAAGAAACAAACACATAAACCTTTCAGAATGTGGGGTTATTGCTCTAAATGTAAAGACGGGCGTCGAACCCTCATAGCCAACCATGAACCGAACCCGCGTACCAACATTGAATTTATCATCAAAATAACCTGTTATTCACAATTAAAGCACTCAGAAAGAGTTCTAAGTGGTCAGATATCATTTCCATACATAAAAGCCCTATCAGAAATTATAGACAGGTACAAGAACATTCAATATAGTAGAGAGAAATTTGTGTGAATATGCGACGCGGAGAGCATGGTGCCTCACTGTCCCGAATGCCCGGCTCCTATAGCTTACTTCTACCGTTTACATAAATAAGTAGAATAGAATGGAGTCTCCGACAACCCATGAGCACATTACTTTTCTGATATTTGCAATATTTAGGGAGAAATATCTCTTGAAATATTTACCCGCACCGTGAAATCAATGGTAAAGCACCGAACCCGCGTACCAACTGCACGAACCCGCGTATGTTGCGTTGAACGTGGTGGGTACTGTGGAACGGCATAATACGACAAGCAGGTTAATTATGGGCTCTTAGACATACATGTGCCTACATGTACATTTGTATCTTATTGATTGCATGTTACTACTTTACACGGAGGTCAGATGGAGATGAAAACTAACAAGTTCATGGAGTAATGAATAAAAATACTGTTCTGTACGTTAGATGAGCAGGTTGACTATGTTACATTTCACACCTGCATCGAATACTAGTAATCTATAACTCTGTATTAAAATGTGGTTACCGGTATTGTATTAGTACCTACCGTAAAATCCCCGTATTATTGATATAATGTACGACATACAAAGTTTAATCTGTTAAAGCTTGTAGTATGTGTAATGGCATCAGTGACGGGTATCATAATTGGATATTTTGCGATTTGGGAAATATTGCACGTTGTTTAATTTGACTAGCAGAGCCTTAGGCAATGAATTCCATTAACCTAAATGTGCTTTGATATTTTGTATGCTGTGACAATAATTATGCGTCTAAGATAATCTACGGTTGAAGTCTTCAAGAAACGTGTTGATTAGAAGAAAAAGATACATGTATATTAAACAAATATATTTGTAAAGCGTCGGAATGTCTAAAAGTGGTAATAGATGACACTTTAATCATAGAACCAGATTTCCTTGTTATAAAATGGTTTATGAATCTAATGAATTTATAAAAAAAAAATTAATTTTCTGATTATTTTACGAAGAGTGAACCAGAAATAATGTCACCTATGCATTTTCTCACCGAAATCGCGCTGAGTGAATTCAAGAAGGACACAGGAAAGGTGTATAAACATGTTGTTCCAGAAGTTGATAAAATTAAAGGGGTACTTCAAAATCTGCTGTTATAGTGTCCTCAAGAGCGTGAACTGTAATGATCAACTCCTATGGTGTTTCCAAACAGATGGGGAGTAGCAAATCATTTGTAATACAATATATTTATGGAACAACCCTCATACATATGAAATTATGAATATTGGCGTGTTTAACCATAGATTCGGCAAACGACAATTAATATAAGTAATCTGCGGGTAGAAAATGATATTCGAAATCTTATTTGTAGTCACCATGGTGTTGTTCGAAATGAATAGGTGATGTTACTTATGCGATGTCGCCTATTATTTGAATAAGTGTTATCACCTACTATAATAATTGTTAACTTATTGATATTTTAATAGATATAGTCACTATTTAGAAATAGAGAGGTGATGTCACATCAGATACGTGCACCCCTTACAACATAAAAGGGTCTGGCTCACTCCTTTCTTGTTTTCAAAAATCACTTTTGATGTTAAAAATTACAAATATAACTCATTTGACTTTCTTAATGCAAGGATAAGAGCAAAATGAAAAGGTGAAGAAAACGTTCAGTGATCAATCTCATAAGTCCTAAACAGACTACAAATTATGAGTTGGGCAAACACGGACCCCTGGTTATTCCAGAGGTGGGATCAGGTGCCTAGGATGAATAAGCATCCCCTGTAAACCGGTCACACCCGCTGTGAGCCCTTTACCTTAATCAGATAAAAGGAGTAATCCATAGTCAAATTCAGTGTATAAAGAACGGCCTAACAGTTCGTATGAAACACGTCGGAAAACATTTTACTCAATGACAGGCTGTGTTGGCAAACTGCATCGTTATAACGAATGTTCAAACTCCTGCAGCTTCGACTTGTTTGTCAGTAGCCTGCCTTGATTTAAAAAAATGATCATACGCAAAACAAGCTCTTGCGTATCGAATCAGTTATGAGTTATACATGTATATATATGTTTTATATCTAGTAGCCTTAAAACTATATAAATATTATTCGAACTTTGTTTGTTCTTACAAAAAACCTAGTGAAATGTTTATTTTGTAATTTTTAAATTAATTTAAAGCATCCTAACTTTGCACAGAAAAATTTACCGTAACTTTTGATTGGCACATTTTACCTAAAGAATACTCGAAATGTAATATGTCATAAGCTTAGATCGATAACCTTACATATTGAAAACTTTGTAAACAATAACATACCTCAATCATGCACAACAAATAATAAAATCTATAATGAGCTTCTGTCATTATATAATATATAGCTTTGATTTTATGTAAAACCTTTTCAACAAATATGTCAGTAGATTTTGGTCATGAAAAGTGAAAAAACAAAGATGACGGTAGGGTGGATCGTGATCAGTCCCTTTAGATAATGAATGACACCTCTTCAAGATAATGTAGCCTAAAAAGAAATATGGCGACCGCCGAACCAAAGGATGGAATCTTAAAAAAAAATCTTCATCAACATTTCCGCCACTAAAAATGAATTATTAAGGAATGTAATCCATAATACCATTTCTAATTATTTTGAATTGGTGAAAAACAGTGGATATTATATAAAATATGGGATAATAATCTATTAGAAATGAACAGGTGAGAATTTTTGAAAGAATAATTCGAACAGGAGACGTCCCTTAGTCTAATATTCAAATAGATGATATTATCAAATCAAAATCTGCATTATTAATACGTAGATATCATGGACATAGGTAAAGTAGAACTTTATGCGAAAATTGAGCATTCGTGTGCTTTTTCACAGATGTTCAGAATTATTGAAGAATTGTAAGAAATTTCAAGTTTTAGTGCACTCCTATAGATTTGATCGCCATTCCTAACACGTTCCAAGTGACTTATTTAAACCCATTCTCTCACCAGAGGGCGCGTTACACAAGCTTCGTTTACTCTAAAGCCCCAGTCCCACTGTCGCGTTTCGGCGTCTAGGTTTCACTACGTTTTGAAAACGCCATGTTTTCATGACAAATTTGCGCCGTTTTAAATTGTTGGTACGTTTTACTAGATTTTCCTACGTTTGCTTACGTTTTACTACGTAGCCGCTAGGGATTATCCGGTTTTCTATGAGCTATCATGTTGCCTTTTACAAGTTTTGATACGTTTTATCACGTATTTGTACGTTTCGTCACGTATAGACCACGTTTTATCCCGACTACGGTTACTCCCGTATAGCTAGGTTTTAGTAGGTTTGAGCCAAGGTCTACTACGTTTTCCCACGATTAATTACGTTATCCTACGTATTTTGCGGTTAAACCGTGGATGGTTTCTTTAGAATCAGCTACGTTTTATTACGCATTCTCTACGTATTGTGTACGTTTCTGTACGTTTTTCTACGTTTCTTCTACGTTTCATTTTTTGCCCACGTTTGTATTTGTGCTGACCAATACATACGGGGTCGAATGATTGATTGATCTACGTATAGCCACGTATATAGCCGTTTCATTTACGCATCGATACGTTTTCCTACGTATATAGCGGTGCTGCTACGTTTTTTAAAACGTAGTAAAAACGGGATGCCCGAAACGTGACAGTGGGACTGGTGACTTTTGTCGAGACGTATACAAACGTAATAATACCTACACGACGTAATGAAACCTGACTATGCTTGTCCTAAAAACGTGCAATAACGTACAAAACACCTATCAAAAGTAACACATACATAGAAAAACGCTATTTAAAAAAAGTAACAAAGAAAATCCCTCACGTTTCTCTACGCCTCAGCTGCGCTTTCATTACGCATTCTACGTATCGTGTACGTTTCTGTACGTTTTTCTACGTTTCATTTTTTTGCCCACGTTTGTATTGTGCAGACCAATATAAAACGGAATCGATGATGGATTGATCTACGTATAGCCACGTATATAGCCGTTTCATTTACACATCAATACGTTTTCCTACGTATATAGCGGTGCTGCTACGTTTTTTAAAACGTTGTAAACGCGGATGCCCGAAACGTGACAGTGGGACTGGGGCTTTATATCCTAACCCGAATAATCCAGTCGTTATATTCCACTCACTATCGATCGCTACATCAACCTCACAGTCATTCGAGTTGCCTATATCCGTGCCTTTGTACAATATTTGATAATAAATTCCTTCAGATAAAATCGTGAACGAATACATATCATTTTCATTAAAAAAAAAACAACAAAAAAAAAACAACAAAAAAAACCAAACTCACGGGTACAGAAATTACAAAAGAACAACAGACGGATATATTCTACAGCGGTAAATTCTTGCAAAGATCAAAGGAATATTGCAGTCCTTATTTTCTGCGACACACCTTCATACGTAATAAATGATTATGAGAAAAAGGATTCACATCTCACTTGTACTTCGTGTTTTGCTAAAAGAACAAAATAGTCGATAGCTCAGAACAATAACTGATGATTCAATTTTATAATCCTAAAATCATCCAATATACAAGTAAATTGCAATAAAAATCTACATATTTGTCTTTCAGTAAAAATCAGTCGTTTGCATTCCGCGATCGATACATATGTACACGAACACAGCGATGCAATAGAGAAATTAACGCTTTTCCACTTAAGGACTGTGTATTCAAAGCAGTTGATATGATCTGTAAGCATCAAAATAAATATTTGAAATTGTATCCTACCATCTCGCCTTTTTTCTCAGCAAAACACTTGTAGGTTTAATCCGTTACGGAAACTGCCATGATGTCACGATTACCTGTATAATAAAATTGTCGACTTTATATTCCTTAGCCGTATAGTAGTAGAATAAAGGTTGCAGGATAAAATGCTCGGTCTCAAAATTCTGTTTGAATTATCATAAAGCTCCGCGCTCGAAACAGCCGCGTCAAACCTAGGACGTTAAAATAGATGGTGATTGCTCCTTCGCCAAGACCTCGGCATTTAGAAGTGAGAATCACTACGGGTCTTTCGGATATGACCTTAAAAACCGAGGTCCCGTGTCGCAGCAGGTGTGGCACACAAAAGGTTCTTCACTGCTAAAAGCCACAAGTGCTAAGTAAAGGTATAAAATTGCAGCCCTTCGCCGGCAAGGGTGATGAGACGGGACGAAAAACAAACAAATAATCAATCAATCAATGGATAACGTATCGACTTTTATTTTTAAAAAATAGTTCATGTATCGAGGAGATTATCCTGTTTACACGGCAAGGAAAATATAAGGAAGTCAAACGCACCTCTAGTCATTTACCGTTGTACGTGGTATCCTCAATAAATATACCGGTAATTCAGACAAACAACAGGCACATGAGTTGCATATAATGCATATGTATCAATTGCAGAATTTTACTGAAACCCTTCATCTTTCTGTTTCCTATTGTTTATTTTACAACTTTTCTTTTGTCCGTCTTGATTCGTCCGTTAATAATTGAACTACAAATTGATAACTACAAATCCAATTCTTTTAAAATTTGGTATGAAGCATCTTTGGGACAAGGGGCACACAAATTACCAAGTTTCAGGACTCTTGCATCCCTGTGGCCTTGGAGGCTGGGCAAAAAGCGACCAATTATTAAAAACCTTCTTCTCTACAACCGCACATGTCTAAGAGAAACTAAATGCATAGTGATGTAGAGCAAGAAGGCCTTTACCAAAATGGTAAATTTGGTGATACCCTGAGTTGGGGTTCTGACCCCAGGGCGGGGCTAAACTTGGTACACGGTGTTTATATAATTCATTTGAAAAACATCTTCTTTAATACTATTGTTATTACTTTGAAACTAAATAGATATTTGGAACGAACAGGGAGCCTTTCATCATAATGGTAAATTTAATGATCTTAGGGGTAGGGGTTTTGGTATTAGGGTAGGGCCAAAATGGACAGTGATTAAATATGTTAACAATTGAAATTTTTTTCTTCTTCTTGATCACTATCATTTCAATGCTTTTCAGATTTGGAATGAAGCATATTTGGGACAAGGGGCACATGAATTGTAATTTCAGGACTCTTCCACCCCTGGGGCCTTGCGGGCGGGGCAAGAATTACCAAAAATTTACCAATTTTTCAAAAATCTTCTTCTCTATAACCGC